>JAQGBI010001372.1:0-10427 GCA_034698325.1 Sminthurinus elegans
AGAAAATATAGAGAAAAACAAATCCAAGCTGCAACATCAAATGAATGTAAAAATCTCAATATACCTCCAGAACTTACTGCCACTATAACCAATAATAATAATGATAGTACAAATATTCCTGTTGAAACGGGCAGTCAAAATAATGATAGTGTACAAAATTTTAATAATAATTCCCATTCCACTTCAAGTGAATCAACTCAATAACAGCAATAATCGTCCTGTGAATTCCGTTTGGCTAACTATTTATAATTTAGATTTTCTAATAATGGAGATTCGGAAGCAAATGTTCAGATTCTAGCTTGTGGTATTTTTTGTACTTGTTTTGATAGTTGTGTGTACGTCTTTGTACACACATTTTATACTATACTTAATTAAAAAGATGGTACTTTTTATAAATGTTTTCAAGTATCCAATCACACCATATGTAATATAAAAATGAAGTCTCGTAATCAACTTTTGTGGTCTGCATTTTTTGGAGTATAATAAAATGTAAAATGACCATAATTATATTATGTACGAATATTTTGTACCTGAATAAAAATACTTGTAAAGATGAACTAATCATATGTACCTGCTAGTGTAATCGAGGTTGGTTTTCCATTTCAGTGGAAGAGATTCGTAAATATAAAATTGTGCTGTTGACTTTGTAGTTGTAGTGGCATTTCAGATATTGAATATTGATTATCGATTGAACAGTTGAAGTTGGAATTAAATTTCTGCAGCGTTGTCACTAACTTTGATTTTGATTGACGTTTTCATTTAAGCCGGTGAAAAGACAAAAGGGAAAACTGGAACAGGAAAATAATACGTAGCTGTGTTCGGAAGAGCATGTAAAAACCTACTTTGAAGTAGTTACTTTTGTCATGCATTTTCCAGTTTTCATTCATTGCATAAAATTTCGGGTTGCATCAATATTCGACTGGCCTGCTCAACTCAGTCACAAAAATCAATGCGTGGTCGATGAAAAAGTAATTTAAAATGGTTATTGTTAGACATGTATGTACCTGGAAAAAGCTACCTTGTAAAACTTGTGATTTTGGGCTTCAAGCTGAAAGTTTCACATTGATTTTGAACATGTGATAAAATCCATAAATATTAAAATTGGGCGTTTCTGCCACCAGACCAATTCAATGTCGGTTTTTCGTACACACTCGAAAGTTTTTCATGTATAATCTACATGAGCTTTAAAGCCTAACAAATCACAAGATTTTGACGCTTAAAGTGGCAAAAGGAAAACAGTTAAAAAGTATAGTTTATCGGCGATAAATTATCGCTAATCGATTGAAATAAAAAAACATAGAAAAGAAAATACAAGAAAAAGAATAAAACTCATTAAACTGGTCAATATTAGAAACATTTCAAAATGGCCCTTCATTTTTTTGGCATGGGATTCAAGATGGAGATAATTTTACTGCTGATGGTTGCGTCCATTTTAACTGAGACAACTAAACCCATAAAAGAAACCGGCCTCGGAATTCCCCTTGCTTACCCAATTGAGTCAACAGCTCTGAAAAATGTCGACATGGCTGCGATTCTTGATGATGTGGCAAAAACTGGCTGTTGGCTTTATCTCGGCGAATTGGCAAGCGGAAAAGAATTGCATTTAGAAGCTCAAATTGGCGGGAATTCCAACACTTTCCTCATCCCTGTTTTGCTGAGGGATGTAGAAAAAGTTACAGCGCCGAGATTTTCAAAATACTTGAATGACGGACTGAGTTTGGCATCCCTTGCGAAGAAATCCCACTGCTTCATCAACATGTTTTACTGGCCTCTGCTCTTTTCATTTTCACCCTCGTTGAAATCTGACAACAAAATTGATCTCAAACTCAATAAAACATTTGAAAATATGAAAAAGTACGTTCAAAACCACTGTTTTTGTCGCTCTTTCATTGAGAAACGAATTTGCACGCGTAAAGTCTTTTTTATGACGATGCCCGCAAAATTCACAATATTTCTTTTGGAAACAGTTTTGAAGTTGACACAGGACAAGAGAACCCAAGTTAATTTCCCACAACATTTTTCCTCTCAGCTCATTCAGCTCCTTTCAAATTCAGGTTATGAAAAGTTTGGAATTGTTCCTTTTGTAGTTGCTGCAATCCCTGAGAAAAATGAAGATGAGCGCCAAAAACTGGGAAAAGAGAGGGAAATTTCTGGCGTCTGGTTTGTCAATCATGAGAATGTTCTGGATGAGAAACTGGAGATAAAATCCGAATCCAAATCCAACTGCAGAGAAAAGTCTCCTGAATTATCATGCTATTCCAAAGTCATATCAAATCGAATCAGCAAGAACCACAAAAAATTAGAATCCTTGATTTTATCAAAGTCAAAAAGACTTAAATTTCCAACTCCAGCCGATCGCAATGATCCAGTGCAAACAACAAAAACTCTGGAACAATTCTTAAACTTGATTGTAAATGACACATGGAAATATTCCAAGTCACAAGAAAGGCATGAGGAATCTTGGACCTCTGGCAAACTAAAAGTTGAAATTTACAAATGGGCGCCAGGAGCTATTGAGCTCAAATTATTATCTTTTACCTGGATTCCGACGGCAATCAACAATTACAAATTCATCACGAGTGACAGCGTCTATCAAATCAAAAGTGGACTTCAGATCTACACGACGCCGTTTCAACTCGAGGTTTGGACACTAATTTTTGTTTCCATGGTAATCACAGTTGCTGCAGTCCTGATTCTGGCGAACAGAAATCAAAAGGATGCCAAATCATCTTCAAAAATACTAGTAATCTGGAAGATACTGTTCGAACTCTGTTTGTGGATCCTGAGGATTTTGCTGGATCAGCAAGATGAAGAAATTCCTCCAGGAATCCAATCGAAAATCCACCAAAACTTCATCAAAAATTTATTGAAGAGGGCGATTCGCCTGATTTTGGGTGTTTGGTTGATGATGAGCCTGATTTTGGTGAATGGATATCGCGGGATCATCAAAAGTGACTATTTGCTGGATTTTCCATTCGCAAGTGATCCGAAATGGAACAGTTCACTGGATTTCGTCAAAAATGGCAGCTTCTTCGTGTACTACAGTCAAATGGACTGGGATTGTCCAAGCAGCGTGCGGATTGTTCCAACGCCTTTCTTCCAACTAACTAAAAGTTGGTACAATGGACATCTTGCTTACAAGCCAACCTTTCTGGAACGCAAGTTTACACTTCACAAAGCCAAGCTTTTAGCTGACTGTCGAAAATCTTGTGGTTTACTCAACATCTTTCGCCCCTTTGAAGAATCAGGGTGTCAAAAATTGAAAGTGTGCCAAAAAGCTTACAAACTGGAACTCGTATCCACCCGTCAGAATATGACCTGCACGGATCAGCTTCCACATCTCATCACGAGTAAATTAAGACACCCTAAAACTGTTTTTGTGACATCCGCCCAAGATTTTCCATACTATTGGAATCAGTTCAAAAAGGAGATGAAAAATCATCCACAGCTCAACATGAAATTCGTTCACAATGAAATGCAACAAGATGAGACAGTTCAAGAACAAATGGGATTTTTCATTGATTTGGGCTTGTTGGAAAATTCTCCAGATTTAATTTTGAAGCCACTGAAAATTCTGATGAGTTCTGGGATTTTTTGGTGGTGGGAAAAATGGGATCAAATCAAATTCCACAAAGACCAACAAATCTGGAAAAACTCGACAGAATTCATCGACGAATCTCTTGCGGTATTTGAACCACTTTCATTTCAAGATTCTGATATTCATCTCGTCTTTTTGGTTTGGCTGTTTTCTCTAATTTTTCCAGCTGCTGTATTTTTATTGGAGCTCAAGATGAACTTTATGTTCAAAGTTTTAAACAGAATCGAAATTTTGTACAAAAAGAAACATGATATCTTTTGTCTGAGGAAACTAAAGTCAACGGTTGTTCAAAGTTTGGTAGTTAATTTATCATTTTGGCTAAAACAAGGGGACAAGAAGTAAAATAAAGTTGATTTTACTAACATTTATGAAGTTAATGGATCAGCGAAAGTTTTTGTCAAGAATGCATAATGCTTTTAAGCTGTGAACGAGTCTTTGATGTTAAAATTTTAATCATAAAAATGCATTTATTTAATCCTTAGTTCATTTGTAAATAAGAAGATTCTGATACAGACATGTAATACATTATTATGTAAAAAATATTGTAATTTTCATGAAATCAAAAAGAGTAAATAAAACTAGTAATTTGTAAAATTGTCCAATTTAAAAATGACATTAATTTACGTAATACTAAAATTTAGAAATACATGTATGTGTATACAAACTAATTATTATTCTTATTATAAATTGCATAAAAGCATATGGTATCTGTGCAAATCATGCTATAAAAAGTTGATAGAATATTTTGAAATACACGTACAAATAATAAAAAATGAATACAAGAATCGTCACTATTTTTTTCGAACATTAAAAATACATTGAGGACTGAGGGTAGTATGTTATTCATATTGACTCAACGATATGACCACAAACTTTTCCATAAATTCATAATTTCAGAAGTGAGGTTCAGAATTGAGATCTTTTCCAGCCTTTGAAAATTTCGCAAGTTAGGTTTTCCATGAATTTGACAGCATACCCTTCAATGATGGCAGCAGGTAGCAGATTCTTATACACGGCCGAGTTTTTTTCCTCCCTCCAAATGACCGACTGCAAAGTAACTCTCAGGTTTTTCAGGTCTAAAAAGCAAAGAAAAAGTAAGCAAAATCACTCTATTATCAATATGAAATGATTTGGTTTAGACCAATCTCAGTCAAGTATAAATTTTTGAAAAGAAGCTTCACATTTTATCCTTCATGACTATTTTCGTAAACGCTGCTGTATTTTTCGTACCTTTGAGATCCAAAATTGAAGGATTTTTCCTTTCTGCATCCAACTCGGATTGGCTTTTGGAATGCGGAATCTTGATTTGAGATCTCTGATCTTTGAGAAAGTTTTTATTCTCCATCAAAATCAACTCATGAAGCTGTTCACAGTAAACTGTGGAAAATCCAGTGAAACATGAATCAATGGTTGGAAAAGCGTTGGCTGGACTATCCATATCAATATGTAGATTTAAAGACTCAAGTTGTTTCATGTGAGTCCAAATCGCAGTGCCCACTTCCGAAAAATTTTTAATTGGCCGACCTTGATAAAAAGATTCAAATTTCTTCAAATTTGGGCACATTTTGGAAATGCGAGTGATAACTTCTGCCGTCAATCCACAACTTGTGATTTCCAGAGTCCTCAAAGTTGGAAAGCAGAAGCAGGTTTCATGAGAAAAAAAACCGATGAAAGAGCCTCTCAAATCTGTAGTAGATACAAAATATGTATAAATAAAAAGAAAATTCTATTAATTAAAATTACAATCATTAATTATTTATTTTAATTATTCAATACGTACAAAAAAGCATAGTTTTTTAGTGAGAAAATTATTTACACAAGTTTTCAAGAAGAGGAAAAATTTCCATGAGGTTGAGTCCTGAAGGCAAAACTTGTTCACATGCATCCCTATCAACACACAAGTTGGTGAGTTTCTTGAATTTTGGAAGTTGAATATGGGGTATAAATCCGATTGGCTTCATTGTCAAATCCGTCAAAGTGTCTTGATTGGATTCAAAAAGATTGGAGAGGAAATTTGAAGCCTCTGAAAACATGCTTGTATCAATCCAAAGGGGTTTCACATTCAAATGCAATCGCTTTAATTTAGATGGCAAAGGAACTGGAGTTTTGCCCTTGATTTTGCTCAAAAAATCCTTATGCAAACGGATTTCAACAGTTTGAAGACAATTGAGTTTTCCAAGTGACTGGAGAAAATACAAACTTTCAATAGATTTGTAAGAATTAGAATGATAAAAGGGTTTAATTTCTTGTAAATTGACAGCAGCACGAAGAAGATCACTAAAAATCATAGTGTAATTTGAGAATGCAGTTTCATCAAGATAAAGGACTTTGAGATTAGGAAGCTGAAGTTGAGCTGTTGTTGTTGTTGCTGTGGGGAAGAGTTGAATTTGTGTTGAAGGGGGATTATTGCCATGAAAATAAATAAAAGAAACCTCAAGTCCAAATTCTGAGAGATTTGGTAGTTGATTCAAAAGCAAATTTCTCAATTTTTCTGCAATTTGTATCATTTCATCAACACTCCTTTCTTCAGCCATCACGAATTTGAGACATTTGACACTTTTTCCAAAGTAAGAAACAAATTTAATCCAATCCACACGATCAAAAACAAAAGCTTCCATGTCATTAAAGCAGAAGCGAGTGTAAAGTGGAGATTCTTTTGAGGCTTTAAAACAATTGATAAAATCTTCCAAAGATCCTTTTTGGGTGAAAAATCTCTGTCCAAAGGTTATGGTGGTAGTCCCTTCTTTACAATTAAATCCAATTTGTACATCATCATTTGATTGAAGGATTTCACGAGCCATTCTATTCCATCGTCGATTCATAAGACGAGAAAATGCAAGACTTTCAATATCCAAAAACTTGAGGATTTTCATAAGCATCTATACGTGAATTAAAAATTTTAAAATGTATTATTAATTTCATCACAACAGGCTGTTGTCAACAGCAACGATATAAATTTAGATTAAAAAGGAATTTGGTTTTACAGCTTTAAGATTACTTGTTTTTTATAAAAGTGTTATTTTTTGTTTTACCTCTGGAGGAAGTTGTTCAATAAAAGATTCTCCGACCACTTGATTTTCATCATCAGATTTTGGCTCTTCCTTCAATTTTTTCTCCACTTTATCCAGTTCCTGTTTTTGTCTAGATGACGATGATGTTGATGGCTGTTGATTGTCCATCTTCAACTAAAAATATAAATATGATACAGAAACCTCATTATACATTTGAAATTTATTTATTGATGGATTCTGTTAATAGAGGTGCAATAGAACAACAAGCAAATTGGATAAAAAATAAAAATTCCTTGATGTACAAAAAACTCACCTTTTTTACATTCCTTTTTTTCCTTCCCATTTTTCTACCAATTCACTTGAATCCTGACACTTTTCTTTTTTGTTACAAACTAATCACGGTATTAATTAAACAAGTAAATTAGTTTTAATACAAAGATGATTAAACTTCCAACTAAAATTAACAAAATACCAATCGATTTTTGTCAATTCTCATTTCTTGGGTGACCACGTGACTTTTTCAAACGCTGCGACAGAAACCACAAGGATGACAATTTGAGATTTTACATATTCGCATGCTATGAATATCCATTATTTTTCACCTATTAGTTTTTTCTCAGAATTTTAGGGTCACCATAAAAGTCTCATTGTACTTTTGCCTTTCTTGACCTTTTGTATATTATATAAAAATTTACCGATTGGAAATGTGTATTATCAAAATTATTACATTCATTGATTCATTTATTGGGGTTTTCATCAAGCATACAAAAATCTCAACATCGTCATTAAAAGGTATCTTTTATGAGAATCACAAGACGCAGTCAGCAGTAAAAAATATCAGCGAAGGAAAACAGAAAACCATTTGCTATTCAGAGGGTCAATAAAAACTTTACAATGGTCATTTGTTCATTTATATGGTCGATTATATCAGAGTAATCAATTTTGTTGTGTCTGCTTGTAGTGCATAATATTTCTTCGATATTTTGTTTAACAATGCACAACTGCTGCGTGTCAAATAGCAAATAGCCGATGGTTGAAGATATTGAAACTCAAATTTCGGAAGCAGATTTTCATGGGCTACTCAAAAATCTGAATAAAAATGAGAGGTAAAGTTTGAAAATACTTTACTGTTTTTATCAAATGCCAGTGACAAGTGGTTTTCCATTTTTTGAAATCCAGATATTTTTATTTTATATCCTGAAAAGTTCCAGTTCAAGCTGAATTTCAAGTTGAGGTCGAACATTTTCACCATTTGCCTCGGGCTCCTTCTTCTTCTTCATTTTTCTTCCGCTTCAAATGCGCCTGGAAAATCAGGAGGTAGCCTAAAAAATCTAAAACTGTATCAAATTAAAATAAACATGTTACACTCTTTCCAATTCATCCGGACTTTTTTTACTTTTCTTTTTGTTTAATGCTCTATAAAATTCCAGATGAAGCTGCTGATAAAGGTATGAAAAATAAAAATAAAAACTGTTTCTAGTTCTGTATGATTTTACCACCCCGTGACCGAAATATTAATTTAATTGACAGTTTTTGGAATTGACCCCTGTGAAACTTGCAACAAGCATGTGAAATCCTGCACACCGCCCATCAAATTTGAGGAATTGGTCATTTGCCAAGGCTGTCTTTTGGCCCTTACAAATGACAGAGGCGGTCATATCTGCTCATCCCTTTGCGCGAAGCGACTGTGCAATCAAGAGATGGAGATTCAAAACTGCGCCCTCTGCTCAGCTCTAGTGACGCTGTGTCAAGAGAATCACGAGGGCAAGGATTGTCTCTCCTGCATAAAAACGGTGGAGCAGTGCAAATACTGTCATCAACAAGTTTGTGTGCAAAAGGACTGTCGTCATTGTTGGGGTTGTCTAGATAAACTGGATTGTGACGCCCAAGAGCCGGTGAAGGGCTGTCCAAGTTGCCCCAATGGGCTTCTTTGTGCCCATTGCTCAAAATGTGGGTGTGATGAGGAATGTACACATTCATATTGTAATGACTACCTCGTTTCTTAAATACTTTGAAAAAAAAACAAAGATCTGTATGAATTTTGATTGAATAAAAATGCAAGTGAGAGGAAAATGGAAAATGAGTTGACGGGAAAAGAAATTGTTTTATTCAATATTGTCCAGAATATTTTCACATTCAATTTCATTTGGATATTTCAAGTCTCTTTTGTGTCACGTGAATTTCAAAAAGGTTAGACAAATGAGATTTTCGAGTCAAGGATTTTAAAGTGTCACACGGTTTTTCCAAGCGAAAAGAGAAAAAATCGGCAAACTGTCTAACGCCGACCCAAGGCCGGTCTTTGGGTTTTGGCGCCCCAAGCAAACTCAAAGTAAAAGCAACTGGCGCTCGAAGCAAACAAAATAGCACCCAACTTTTTTCAATTTTAGCGCCCCTTTTAGTTGATTCTGAGCATCGTGTTCTCGAATTTTTGCATGTTGGGAAGCGGCATTTAAAAACTGCAACAGCATAACTTTTATTTTGTGGGTAGAGCACGTTTTGAAATACCTACTAAAACTCATACGATTTAATACAAAGAGCCTTTTGATTGTACGTTTCACTTGTCGAGTTTTGAAACTTTGCGGATGCATAAATCACAAACGAGGAAAAACGAACACGAGCTGACAGCTTTTTGTAATGAATGTGTTTAAATTTTGTCCCCCGTGATTAAATAAAATCATCAACATTTCATTTTTCATTCAGATGAGCACAACAAAAGCCAAAGCCAAAACCAAAGCAAAAGCAAAAGTGTCATTTCCTGAAGGCCGCACGATTTTGTTTGCTGCTGTTCACTTTTGTTTGTTTTTTGTTGGCTCGTCATTTCATATTTTCCGTTGAATGTTGAACGCTCCAGCTCTTTCTTTCCTTGTTTCTGTTTGCCATCAAACTTTAAAATGAACATGAAACATGAGCGAGTTTTCAGCCAGGGCTAAAACTAGAGCCGTTTTTTTGCCCTTTGCATTTTGGCCAATTTTTCATTCAGTTTGAGATTTGAAAATTGAGACAAATGCACAAAAGTAAATTTACCAGCTGATTCCGAATTCTGATTGCACTTTTGTACTTTTGAAATGACGTTGTCAACAGCCTCTGAAAATGAGAATGAGAATCAGCAGTCGTCGTCTTTATCAGCTGTAAAAATCCGCCTCTTTGGACGTCAAATTTTGCCATCTTCCTGTTGTTTTTGCTTCTGCCTCTCGCCAAAAACAGCGACAATTCTCATTGGGATTTCTGAAGTGGTGATAAAATTGAAACTGAAACAAAGATTTAAATTTTGCGAAATTTTTGCACTGTCTAATTTTCTTTTTTCTGGATAGATTCAATCTGTGGCTCTTCCTGCATTTTTTCTCTATGTTTATTTCAATTTGATCGTCCCACTTTCCGTGGGAAAAACCATGACGAATGTTTTGTTCGGCGAGGAGCTGAACGAAATGGGAATGATGAGCGGGATTTTCGGGAGTGTTGATGAAGTCAAAGATGCGGACGATCACAAAGAAGTTCCAGTCAGCAGTAAATTAATTTTACTCATTTTAAAAAAGTCTTTCATTCATTTTTAAGTTGAAAATTTTATTAACAGAGTTTTTCGCCTTTTAGAAATAGTTTTGGCCATCGGCGTAATTTTATTCATCATTCGACTTGGATTTGGAATTCTACTCATTTTTGGCACTTTTCGCGTATGCATAAAAAATTTGCACTCTTTTAATATTTAAATATTATTTTTTCAACCAATAACTTCATGTTGGATTCTCCTTTGCCAAAAAATGTAGAAATCGGCGCTACTTTTGAAAATCTGGCTGCTTGGAAAAATCGGGCTGTTTGTCTCG
>JAQGBI010001373.1:0-10423 GCA_034698325.1 Sminthurinus elegans
TTTCCAATGTGTTTTTGATCCAAAGAAATAATAATCAAATTTTGTTGAAAATTTCATATTTTCTCTTCTATATTTTTCTAGTTTCTATAGAAACTAGAAATAGAAAATGTGTAGACACAAAAAATTATGCAGTAAAATAAAATGCATGGATTTGAAATGGCAATACAATATAATTCAGCTTATAATAAGCCAACGACAGACAAATGTTCAATATTTTTATCCACATGACATAAATGAATGAATGTGTAATCTCTCTCTTCTCTCTACAGATAAAAGTTGACTGCACACATGAAATTGAGATAGACGTTTGAGGGTTTCGTGCATAGTGGCAAAATGTATGCACAACACTCGTCATTTTTCCCTTGCCCAGAAGACCAATGAAGAATGATTGTGAATTTATTATGCAAATATGTGAAGGCTTTATTATGCACTTGTCGTGTATTTTATAATACATTGCACTGTAAAATTATCCAAGTCTATGTTCCCATTTTAATTCTCAGGTCCAGTAGAAATAAATCAAAGTCCAAATGCAGCCTCAATATTTATTTTCATATTAAAAAGACTATGAAAAGATGTGAGAGAAAAATGTGATTCTTGACCGGGACAAAAGGCAAAGTCAAATAAAATATTCATGTTCTTTTGCTCACACAAAAAAATATATTCTGTGAGCTCTGAGAAATCTAAATTCAATCTTGTCTTATTTCCTTCGTGTTCTGTTTTGTCCAACATCCAAAGTCTAGAATAAAATTTAGAATTGAGAACCTCAAACTTGGACAATGAGCCACTGTGCGTGCAATTTGCACTTTGAATCCTGCATTTTTATGTTCGTTGTGAATTGTGAATGTTTATGCCAAGTCCAGTCAATTCTGAATGCAACTGCAAACTTACAATTAATTTCTATTGTTACACATAAGATTCTTTCCACTAGCTTGCAATTCCAATCATGAACGTCAACAGAGAATAATCTAGAGATGCTAGAACTGACGACCAGAGCAAAAGAAAAGACAATTGAGTAAATTTTATGGTGTACATGTATTTTTTAGGTGCATGAGTTATTAAAAATGCTAGCAAAAAGATGGTTATTCAAAAACAAAAAGAGATATGAGACGAGTTAAAGTTTCTGCAAAGGTTATTATGTATAAGTGTGAAATTGGATGAGAATGAGGAGGGAAAAGTTTATGAAAGTCTGGATTATAGATTCTAGATCATGGATTTGAAAGGAGAAAGTGTTGGTTTTTTTCTTACAGCAATGAAAAAACCTGAAAAGAATTTTTGGATCAAGTTAAAACTTTCTAGTCAATAGCTGTAAAATTAGCAAAAGAAATTTAAGTGACGTCAAACTCAGGCATGAAAAATGAGAATGTTGAATGTGGATTTTTACCCAACAAAATTGTTGTCATGTCCAAATTCTGAAGTCTAAATAAGACGCCGTTTAGTCGAACAAACTTTGCTATTGCGCACCTCAAGTTATGAGATATTTCCAATTTTCTGCATTCAAAAATATTAACCGTAAATACATACAAAAAAAGTTGTATAATCATGACAAATTTCATGTCAATTCCAGTTTCAGTTCACAGCGCTTCCTTTGTACTTTGTACAATAAATGTGATTGCACTCTACATCTTTTTACATGTAATCCTTTCTTATCGGTTGGGATTCAAAACGTGGACCTTGGTTTTAAGGGTGGATCTACATCGTAGTTGCGAGAAGAGAAGCCGGAAAAAATACGTTTGGCGTCAAAACGTGGCTGAATAACATTTATTATAGTTGTCAGTCGTTGCAGTTGCCGTTGATGGAATTAAATAAGAATAATACACAATTTTGGACTAATGTAAATCCATCACCAGGGAATGACAAACTTTTACTACTTTCTCCATTTGATTGAAAACTTGGAAGGAGTTTTGAGTCTATAAACCAAAACGGGAAACAGAAACAGAACGCGTGTGAATACAGTAAAATGCATCAGTAGGTTTCAAATGTCAATGCCAATGCAAAGGGCAGACAAATGTGCAGTATTTTATCCTAATAATATTCATAAATCTCGCTACTCTCCACAGATAAAAGTTGACTATTGACTGGACACATGAAATTGAGACATGAAAACTAGCATTTGATTAGCCATTTCAGGGTTTCATGCATAGTGTAAAATATATGTAGTACACTCAACTTTTTTCAAATGTACATTTGGCAAATGAAGAATGATAAATTAGCCTTAATTTATTTATGGTGGATGTGCGAAGTGTGAAGACTGTTCCACTTTTCATGTCTAATTTTTTGTATTATATACACTTTGCATTTATGAAGCGGCTTTGCCTTCTCATTTCAATTTTCAATCGTCATTTCCAGCACAAACAATTATAAATCCAAATGGTCCAGGAACATTTATTTCTTTGTGTTTTTTTCTAAATGCTATGAAATTGTGAGAGAGAAAAATGTGAATCTTGACCGTGATGAAAGTTAAAGTCAAAGCGATAAAATGAGCAACTATGTGTAGACTGTGTTTGTGTAAGTTGAATGCTGTTTCTACTTTCAAGGGCTTTCAGTTCATTCTCAGTGGGACTGCACACTGCAAACTGTATTTTTACACACATTAAAATTTCTACTCGGTTACAATTCAAATTGTGGAATATGAAGAACTTTGGCTATCTTCATCTAAGTTGTGACGACAGGAGGCAGACAAAGGAGGTTCGGCGTCAAAACGTGGCTAAATTTCACTTATTCAAGTTTACAAAGTTTTTTATCGTTCATGCAACCGAACGGCTGATTTTATTAAATTGATATTCATATTGAAATATTGAACATTGGACATGGGATTAAAATTGTAAATTTGAAAATACATATTTTTGGAATTTTTTATTGGACAATTCTGACCATGTTGTGGGAATTTGGAATTAAAAACTCGACGCCGTTTGCCTATAGAAACTTGGTATTCTCGCCCCAAGAGTAAAAAATTGTATGGACAGAAATTGGGATGGTTAACAAAGCATATAACTAAATACGTAAAACAGTTGCCCAAATACATTTGTAGTCAGCAAACGATCTGTTGCATAGTGCGCCCCAGACGAGCGGGGCAAAGGAGTACCGGCGCCAAAATCTTGCTAAACTAATATAATTTAGCTAAAGCTGTATTGAACTCAGCTTCTTGCTATGACCCCACATAAATAAATAAATAAGTCCCATGGAAAAGAGAATTGAGACCGGAAAGGATAAATGATCCGTAAATAAAAGAATGAAGAAAAAGAAAATAAAAGAATGTGGGCGTTGCTTTTTATTTACAGCCCACTTTCTTTTATTTATTAATTTTGTCCATCTTTGTGCACTGTGCACCTCCTCCTCGTTCAACATTTCATCAATCGAGCATTGAGCATTTACCAATTTTAAATATTGACAACAAGCAAATTTCCTTCCCAATTTTAAAGGAGGTTCTCATCGTTTGTAGTTTTTCCTATTCAGTGAAAGTGGGGTTTTTGCAACTGAATTAATTATTCAAAACCAAATTCCGAAAGAATAATCTAGATTCTTAGAGGGACCATCGAAGCCATACAAAAGAGGTTCGGCGTCAAATCGTGGCTAATTGTCAAATTTTATGCTCACAATCAGTCCAGCCAATTCTCAATTTCCAGTGCAATTACACATTGCATTTTTCCACACGTTATCATTTTCCTTTCTTCTCGGTTGGAATTCAACAAGGGAACTTTGACAGAAGATGCTCCTCTAAATCTGACAAAAGACGACCTGAGTCAGACAAACGACTCCTGACGTCAAAATCTTGCCAATTATCATTTATTGTTAATTTATTGTGTAGCCATAAATAATAAAGCCTTTTGGCTCCTCCCCGTTACTATGATTTAACATGTAGACATCCTTGAATTCCTTTACAAAATCAGAAAGGAGGAGGAGTCAAAATGTTTATTTATTTTTGGCTAGATAATACCTAAAGTTGTATGCAACTTTTGCCTGTAGTCTGTAGCCTGTGGTCTGTATTCAACTCATACTGTATACTTTGTACGGACATTTAAAGCTCTCATGGTCTTTTTCATTCTTTATTTTGTTTATGAAATGATGAGAATATGGATTTTTGGCCAAGAAAAAGATTGTCATGTCCAAACTGAATTCTAAATTGCGAATTGTAAATACGACACCGTTTAGTTAAACATGCTTTGCATTTCCGCACCTCAAGTTCTTAGAAATTGTATTTCCCATTGATTCCAATTTCCAAATGAATAAATATTAGAGACTAAACTAGCTTTTACAAAATGCAAAAACATGACACACCCTTTGTTTTACCACTTTCTCCATTTGAATTTAAATTATGAAATGAGTGAAAGGGAACGACTATTATTTACAGCTCCGAATTCCGCCATTTGAATTCCAACTGGGACGCCGCTCATTTCCACAAACTTGGTATTCTGGGACGCAGAAGGTGACAGGTTGGTTTTTGCTGAAGTTGTTTAACAAAAAAAATAAAATAGGCATGAGAACTGTACGGAATTGTTGGTATTCAGAGTCAGTTTCAGTCTTTAAATTGTGCAAACACGGTGCAGTGGAATTTGCCACACACAACTACAATTGTGTGTATTTTATATTTATACATTAGAACTAACTTTCTGCTTTGTGCAGCTGTATCTACGCATGCCAAGCAGATGAATGCGGACACACAATTTAAATTAAAATAAATCAATCTTAAAAGCATGTCTAATTTTTACCCGTTTCTTCATTTTAATTGAAATTTGGAAATCAATCTACAAACCGAACGGAGAAATAGACATAGAAAATAAAAGTACAGACAAATTGGTACAACAAAATGCAAAATGTATAGATTTGCAATGCCAAATCCAATGACAATGCAATAATCACAAAGAAAGAACAATCCGCTTTTTTGAGACACATTATAACTTTGAAGTCAATAGTGTTAAAATGGTAAAAGATGTATCAAGTGGCGTCAAAGTTGATCATGAGAATGAGGCTTTGGATTTTCGAGTAAAAGGTAATAAAATTATTTACATGTTGGCATTCTAAATTCTAACTCCCAAATATGACGCCGTTTATTTGGACAAACTTGTAATTTCTCCATCAATAGTTTAAAGGTGTATTTTTGCTTTTCGACCCCTTTAATAAATGAGACACACTTTATTAAAATATTTAACTTGTAGGCAGTTTCAGTTTGAGTTCCAGTTCCATTGAAAACTTTATACAATACAACTTTATACGCACACGCTGCGGTTCACCCAAAAATGCACTGCAATTTATGTATATTTGATTGTGAGGATTTTACTCTTTTGTCTACAGATGAATGTGGAAACATATTTTGATTGAAACAAACCCATCACAAGCATAAAGAATGTCAGATTTCCACCAGTTTTTTCATTTAAAATATACAGAAAATATAAATTATTCTACAGACCAGAACTAGAAACAAAATATGAATGGAAAATGTGTGTATCCAGAAAAGTTGGTACAAAAAAAACAACAGTGCATAGATATGCAATGCCAATGTAGTGTAATGTAATGCAAAGCGAACGGCAGACAAATGTCATGTACATAAATGTGTGTATTTACAATCTCTCTCCTCTCCACAGATAAACGTTGACTGTTGAGTGTACACATGGAATTGTGATACGAAAACTAGCATTTGATTAACCGTTTGAGGGTTTCGTGCATAGTGTGGAAATGCATGCACTACAGTCTTCTTTTCTCGTATGTATTCATAAAGAAGACGAGTGATTGGGAATTTATTTATTTTAAATATCTACGGGAGCCGCGCTATGCACTTGTTGTGTGTTTTGTATTATGCACGTTCTCAATATGTCCAATGTCCAATTTCCAGTGTAAAGTAGAAATAAATCTAAAGGCAAATGCAGTCTTTTCATTTATTTCTGTATTGAAAATACTACAAAAAAGTAGAAAAAAAATGTTGTTCTTGATGCAAATGAAAAACAAAGTCAAAGTCAAATCCAATGAGAAACACAATCTCAATGTTGTTTTCCTTTTACAAAGTATCCAAATTAATTTTGTCTGGGTTCTGAGAAATCCAGTCTTAGTCCATTGTCAAATTTTCTTGAGTGTTCTGTTTTGTCCAGTTAAAATCTAGAGTCCAGAGTCCAGAACCTAGAATAATACAGAATGGAGAATGGAAAATCATGATATTTAGGAATTTAAGCAGTGGAGTTTAGAATAGAAAATTGAGACGTGACTCTGCTTACAGTAATAAATGTTGCATGTATCTTTCCAGTAAAATTTCACGTACCTAAATGCTGCTGGAATACGCTGGTGAGATTGGATGAAAATGAGCAATGAAATGCTAGTGAAAGCCAGGAATCTGACGGAGAAAATTTAAATTTTTACATGAAGAAATAAAGATGAAGAAGATTTTTGGACGGATTTTCAACTTTGTAATCGATACCCATAAAATGATCAAAAGATATTTCAAGTGGCGTCAAAGTTGAGCATTCCGCATAAAAATGTGACTGCGCATTTTTAGGCAATAAAATTATTGGCATGTTCAAATCCTAAATTCTAAATTTCAAATAAGTCGCCGTTTAGTCGAATAAACTTGTCAATTCTCCATCAAGGTTCTCTAGATTCTAGATGTTTTCTGTCCATCCTTGGATTCAATACACATGACAGTTTCATGCTTCAAAATATTTATCTGTAGTCTGTGGTACATTTCCTTGCTTACTTTACACACACTGCAATATTTCGTATTCAAATCCGAGTATTTTACTCCGACGCTTTGTAGCACATGAAACATAAAACCATGGCCAATTATCACCATCCTCTTCCTTGAAGTCCTGCAATCCGTCTAGAAACCAAACTAGAAATAGACATCCAAAATATAAAATATGCAACAAAAAACTGCATATATTTGTAAAATTCAGACTGCGTAAAACTTTTATGAACATCGAAACCACTTGCAGTTTCAACTTTCAACTTGCGAATTGCGAACAAGAACTCTGAGCCAGTGACGTCACAAATGCGAATTCGTATGCTAGTATTTAGAATTCTGGATCTGCATACGTCTGGAAAAAAACTGTGTATTATTGCGGCCGAGAGGAGCGGGAAAAAAGAGTACTGGCGTCAAAATCTTGCCCAATTAATTAATTTAGTTTACCTAAAGTTCCAAGCATTTAATTCAACTATTTACTATGGAAAAAATTTGTCTCTTACTAAAAAACAATGTAGGATTGAATTTTTGGTCAAAATCGCTAACTTTTTAGTAGTGAACCCGGTGTGGTGCGTATAGTTTCTCCGGGGTCGTGAGATTCAGTAAACAAGGCCACTTGATTGACTCAAAATTTATCAGACATTTCAGGAAAAGAATTTTCGGAAACATTACAAAACTTTGCAGTCCACGGGCAAAAAATGATGAAAAGAGATTTAAAGCGGCGTCAAACTCGGGCATGAAAATGAGAATGTGGATTTTTAGCATTAAATTTAACATTTCTGCACCAACACCATGCAGATCCCCTGTTCGTCTCCCAAGATTTGAGAAACAAGAATTTCATGCCTCTTAATATTTATTTGTAGTCAGTTTCAGTTTCAGTTCCAGTGCACCTTTTATAATTATGCTGAATGCAGAGACGGAGCGGTGGAATGAAAATACAGCATTTTATTATATGTTTGAATTTCCTGCTAATTTGCTGCTCCGTCCAGGCACATCCACAATCCACAGATACCAAACACATGAATTCGGACACGCATTTTAATTCAACTGTCCCAAACAAATGACAATTTTTGTACCAGCTTCTTAATTTCGGCTGTGCGGGAGGAAATATTGATTCTTGACAAAGATGAAAGTCAAATCCAAAATCCAAACTCTAAATATAAATCCAATGTCAATGTTCCTTTCCTTACACAGAAATAGCATTTTTTGTGGGGGCTGAGAAATCCAATCTTTGTCCATCGTCTTATTTGCTTCCTTGAGCTCCAGAATCCAGAATTCAGACCCACAAATTGAGTAATGAGCAACTGTGTGTGCACTGTCATTTGTCATTGTGCAAGTTGAATGCGGAATGTTTGTACTCGGTCCAGTCCAGTCAATTCTCAGTGGGACTGCACACTGCAAAAACTGTATTTTTACACACATAAAACTTTCTACTCGGCCACAATTCAAATTGTGGAATACGAACGACTGTGGTTAGGTATCTTCATCTAGAATGTGACGATAGGAGGCAGACAAAAGAGGTTCGGCGTCAAAACTTGGCCAAATATCATTCACTCAAGTTTACCCAGTATCCAATTGGCTGTTCATTCTTCATGCAACCAAATGGTTGATTTAAAACTAATTTTATATTCATTTATTGAAATATTAAACATTGAACATGGGATTGAAATTTTCAATTTGAAAATGCTCATCTTTGGAATTTTTTTGGACAATTCTGACCATGTTGTGCGAATTTGAAATTAAAAACTCGACGCCGTTTGCCTATACAATTTACAACCCAAATGCTGAGCTCGGAATAAAGATGACAGACACATTTCAAGTGTAGATTTCACACCAAATTTTGAAACTGGATGAGAAGGAGCAATGAAAATATTTGTTTTTTTACATACATAAATAAAGATGAAAATCACAAACTAAACTTGTCAGTGGATGGTAAAAAAATGATTAAAAGATATTTCAAGCGGCGTCAAACTCGGGCATGAAAATAGAAAATATGCATAACCAAACTGATGCAATAAAATTCAATTCCAATGCCAATGCCAAAGCCAATTTTCTTTACTGTGCTCTTTTGTCCAGTTAAAATGTAGAATAATCTAGACCCTAATATCACAAATAGGAAATTTCACGTTATATAAATTCGACAAAAAATGACTTGGACTAGCTTCGAAGCTCAAATTTCAGATTTAGAAAAAGAGCCTGTGTGAAAAGAGTGTGTGGATTTTGCACTACCGTGGATTCTAAGTGTGGCTCTGAGTTTTGCATGTTTATCTAGTAATTATGGCATAAATTTAATGCTCACAATCAGTCCAGTCAATTTTCAATTCCCAATGCAATTACACACTGCATTTTTACACACGTTATCATTTTCGTTTCTTCTTGGTTGGAATTCAACAAGGGAACTTTGAAAAAAGATGCTCCTCTAAATGTGATAAAAGTTGTATGCAACTTTTGCCTGTAGTCTGTAGTTTGTAGTTTGTAGGCGTACTTTGTATGGACATTTGAAGCTCTCAGGGTCATCTTCACCCTTTTTATTTTGTTTATCAAAATGATTAGAATGTGAATTTTTGGCCATGAAAAAGATTGTCATGTCCAAACTGCAAATTCTAAATTGTAAATATTCGTAAATACAACGCCGTTTTGTTGAACATGCTTTGCATTTCCGCACCCCAAGTTCTTGGAGGAGTAATTCTTCTTTTAATTTCCAATTCAAAAAATGTTAGACTAAACTAGCTTTTACAAAATACAAAATACAAAAATATGGCACACCCTTTGTTGCCAGTTTCTCCATTTGAATTTAAATTATGAAGTCAGTAAAAGGGAACGGCCATTATTTACAGCTCCAAATTCCGCCCTTTGAATTCCAACTGCGACGCCGCTCATTTCCACAAACTTGGTATTCCGGGACGTAAAAGATGTCAGGTTTGTTTTTTGTTTTGGGCCAAGTTGATGTAGGAAAACAAAAAAATAGGCATGAAAACTACGAAATGTTTTGTATTCAGAGTCAGTTTCAGTGTTAAAATTGGAAATTGTGCAAACACGGTGGAACGGTGCAGTGGAATTTGCCACACACAACTACAATTGTAGTTACACATTTACTTCTGTACTGAAGCATTCAAAATAGCATGAAAAAGTGGGAGTGAAATAAATTAATTCTGGATCCGAATGAAAGCCAAAGCCAAAATCAAAATCAAGGCCAAATATCAAACATGTTCTCAGTTTTTTTTCTAAACCATAGTTCATATTTACACTGGACTGGTTTTAGTAAACAAGACAAGTTGCAGTTTCAGAATATTTATGTATATTATTGGCCAGTGCCAGAGAAGAACCAGCATTTGTCTGTAAAAACTCTTGATTCTGTTACTCAATTACGATCTGGCAGTAGGAAATATGTTAGAAGTGATTGTTAAAACAGAAATCCATTTTTAAAAAGCAGCAAACGCGCCGCGGGCCAAGAAGCAGTGCGTACTTTTATATCATATAATATTTCCATGTGAAATGTTAAATGGGAATGTGAACAAGGAACAAGGAAGAAGACAAAGGGGAACAAGCGCTAAACACTGGACACATTCCAACTTCTATACAAACCAAACCAATAAATAAATAAATACCGAGGCAAAAAGTCAAATACCAGAAATAACAAGGCACAAAGCTTTCAACATTTAGGATCATGCCGTGTGGATTTTGGATTTTGTAGTTTGGAGACTCTATTGAAAACGGGAACTCTTTTTTTGTCCATTCCTTTCTTCATTTCATTTTGTC
>JAQGBI010001374.1:0-10416 GCA_034698325.1 Sminthurinus elegans
TCAGAGAGTTTTTGAAGGATAGGATTCAAGAAAAATCAAATGAGGAGTTTCCGCCTTGACAAACTTTGAGTTGAGTACAAAGTACAAATGCTGGCTCTGTTGATAGGCTGACGATTGGAGAGCTGTTCATGAGAAGCTGCGGCCGTTTAAATGTCCAGTTTTTGGTTGTTCATTTGCAGCCATAAAAGGAGATTTAAAAAGACACCAAAGCAGTCTACGTTGAAGTTGGGAGACTTTATACTTGTGTATGAGTATGAAGTTCAAGTAAAGTTTCTTTTTGTTGTGGTTTTGACAACTGTAGTTTTGATCGATTTTCTGGTGAAGAGTAAAAGTTTACCTAAATTTTAAAATTTTAAAGCGGTAAAGAAAAAATGGGTTTAAATTTCATGCTTTGTGTAAAACGGCTTTGCTCAAGCTGTGTTTCATTTTCTTTATTTGTTGTCTTTGATTTATTTGCAACTGAGGCATGCATTCTGAAAGATTGGGACTGAAAATGGAAAAGAGTCACTTGAATTGAGTCGTGAATTGTGATCTCATGCAAAGTAAAACGCTTATGCTTTCAAACAAATGGCTCAAAGTTTCATAAGATGTTTTGGCATGTTTAATGCTTTTGTCATTAGGCTGATATTTTCTGAACATCTTACAAAGAATAGCTGATTTTAAGCGATAAAAATTTTGGGTGGCGTCCAACACTGGCGCTTTAATTTTGTACTTTTGGCATTTTGCCGTGCTCAATTTTAACGCCGGTTTTAATAATTTAGATGCTTTTCACGATCCGTAAGGAACAGGTTAAATGCACTCTGCTTAGGCGGTGAATGTCTACATTCTTCTGGAGTAGAATCGTCACATCAAGTGTCTGAAATTTCAAGGCATTTCATCAAATGATCCAAATCCCAAATCATTTATTTGTTTGTTGTTTAAAACAACTTCGAAAGGTGCTTAATCTTTTTACTTTATTGTAACATGAACTTCAAAGGAAACACAACAAGCACAGAAGAAAGCTTCACTACTAAATACAAATGCTCCCTCTCTCCGTATTCAACAAACATTCTCGGGAGTCACAAAAGCCACACCAAAACGCATTCAAGTGAGAAGCCCTTCAAATGCCTCAAGTGACCCTTCAAGTCAAAGTGGAAGCGAGGTCTCAAGTCCCACTTAAATCGCATTCATCCATCATCAAGATCTTCCCGCCCTTTCCTTTGTTCACATTCTGGATGCAAATAAGCTGCAAAGGAAAAGTCAGATCTCATGAAACAGTTCAAAATCTATACAGAACAAAAATCCTTCTTTTGCTCTCATTCGAATCGCAATTATTCGTCGAATAACAAGGCTCACTTTATTGTTCACACGGGAGAAAAACCATTCGTTTGCCCATTTGAATCCCGTTCTTTTTCATCTGCTCGTTCGGGTGATCTTGTGAGTCACTCGAGAATCCACACAAAATAACAGCCGTTCAAATGCCCGGAAACAAATTGTAGATATTCAACAGCCCAGAATTCTCATCTCAAACTACATCAACTCACTCACGAGGCGAAAGAGGGCGAAGAGCGGACATCATTTTTATGCCCACTTTGTAAATATTCTGGAAAAAGTAACGAACTTCTCTCATTTCACATCAAACGACAGACGCTTGAAAAATACTTCAAGTGTGGCGAGCCCAACTGCAATTTTGAAGCAAAGACAAAGTCAGACCTTAAAAGTCACAAACTTGTGCATTCTGTTGAAAAGTCTTTTGCCTGTCCGTTTGATTCATGTGAACATCGCTGTAAAACCAAATCGTCCCTTTTGATCCATTTTAAAACTCACAGTGAGGAGCGACAGTAAAAATGTGAACTTTGTCCTTACCATAGAGTACATATATAATAGAGAGAGCATCGAAGATAGTAAACAAATTTTTACGGTCCATGAGAAAATTTTGTAGAAAAATTGATATGGTGCAAAAGGCCCGTAGTAACACTTTTTCATATCTTTTACAAAGACAAATTTTTGAAATAAAATTAAAAACGTGTGTTACCGAGGGCCTTTTGCACCATATCAACTTTTTCATTCATTTTTCTGTGGACCGTAAAAATTTGTTGATTTCTGAAATTTCATTAGCCATGCTCCCTTTATTATATATGTACTCTATGGTCCTTACAGAGGGAAAAGAAGACAAGTCGTCAAAAATCACATAGGAAATGTACACTCTGACCCAAACTTCAGACCTTTTAAATGTGCAGAGCCAAAATGCGGATTTGCATTCAAGGCAAAAGAGCACCTGAAAGAGCATCTTTTAATTCACATGGGAGAGAAAAGACACTCTTGTTCATTTCCGGATTGTAAATACAAAGGGATTCGTAAATCTCATGTGAAGAGTCAGGAAGTTCATAAACACCGCGAGAAAAAGAAGAAAAACGCCTAATTTAAGACTACAAATGCAAAATGAAGGGTCAGCTGACGAAGCACATGAAAATTCACAAGCAGGAGAATCTTCCGTTTAGTGGGCAGTAGCAATTCATGAAATCAACTTACAGAGATGCAAGTTCTTTTCCGATAGCATAAAAAACAGAGCCTCAAATTTCCCAATAAATCAAATTAAAATCCACCTTGTTTCTGTTTTTTACGGGGTTTCTATTACTAGATTTAAAAGCACTTTACACAATGCTGAACAAAGTCCGTGATGCGTTAAAATAATTGCATCGTAAGCTCGTATTTTACGCTTTCAATGGAGACAGTTTTAAAGTTAGCACCACGATAAACTTGAGTTGAAGCGGTTCCAAGTCGAACAAAGACAAGCCTGAGACCTACGTATCTGTCGTAATTGTTGAACTTCTTTCATTGTACAAAAACCTAAACGGCGTTAAAATTAAACAGCCATCGCTCCCTTTTTATAATGAAGGTTTTACATTAATGCAAAGGTTGGGCGCCATTTGAGTCTTTCTTGAGATTTCAGCAGATGTACAATCTGCGAGGTCAATGATGAATCAATAAAGTTTGGTTAGCTTTAAGTTTTAAGCTAGTGCGTTATTTTCATCTACAAAAAAATCATGAGCGACATTTTTAAAAGCCAAGCACTGCTAAAACTACAGTTTTCTTCCGCATCTTTTAGCACATAACCTTTTTTTGATTAATTTCCTCCAGTTTTTCATTATAAAATATTTCGGCTTTGAATCAACAGATCAAGTACGAACTTTTGAAAGACTTTAAGTTTTTTGTGGAATGGCTAAAAAATAATCACAGTGAATTCTAGATTTGACGTTCTCATTGATTTTAGAAAATATACAGCAAAAATCTCAACGGACATTCTAATAAGTAAAAAAGTTGCATTGAAAACAAAAGAGCACCTCAAGGCTCGCCTTTTAATTGACAAAGGAGAGAAAAGTCCAAATTGGGGTAAAGCACGATTTTGAAACTCGAGCTGAATTCTTTATCGCGAGTGGTTAAACAGCGCAGCAAGCACACAAAATAAGTAAGTAAACTAAATACTTTACAGAAATAAAGAATTAGACAAAGACGATGAATTTCTGTCTTTTCTATTTAGTTTTTCTTTCCTTTTACCGAAATATTACTAGTCAACCGTTGTCTGGAGCTTTTACTTGCCCTCAAAACTTGATGCAGCTAAAAATAAAACTTTAAAGACTTTATTGAACAATTGAAGCGAGAAAAACATTTGAGACTGCAAAAGAGCATTTTTGCAAGTAGTTTGTCATCCAGGAAATTTCTAGAAAAGTTGCGAGATTTAAACGCCGTTGACAATTTTTACGCATCTTGTTTGTCCTCCAGTTGCGTAGATTTATTATACAACATCCAATGATTAAGACAAACTTAATTTTGTTATAAGAGGATCAAAAGTTTTGGAAAACTTTGGCACTGAAATCTGACATCAAACGCAAACGTAATCTTACGTGAGTTTATAAATTGTTTCAGAGCAATGACGAGTTTTCCTTTGAACATTTCAAACCCAAGTCAAAAAAAGTTCATCACAGATTTAGAATTCCTCTGTTTTGTGATTTCGGCAAGGCGAATAAACACGAGATTCGAAAGTTTTATGAGGGCATGAAACCCTACCCAATTCAATCTGATCTTGGCGGGTTTTGATGTCTTGGCTCTGGTACAGCGTCTCAATTGCAAATTCCGTAATTTTCTGTGACTCTTTAGTAAAATCTTTACAACAACCGCAAGTAAAATGCATTTGGTATTTTTTTTGTAACCCGTTGATTATATAACAACGAACTTTTATAACAACGAACTTTTATAACAACTAATTTATAGCTGCATACTTATGACAACTAATTTTATAAGAAATCATTTTATGAGATGTCACATGACATCAATTTTAATTTGGGTTCTGGTTTTACTGGTTTTCTCATTTATTCACAAAAAAATGGATGGTTCTAAAATTAAAAGACATTACTTTCAGATGCCGAGTTTATCGTATCGTTATTTTATGTTTTCGAAGAACAGAAAAAATCTCGACTTCTACGAATTCAGTGTTGGAAAATGCCAATGAAAATGTTGATCGGCGTCGATTTGACACACCAGTAAAAATTGATGAGGCACGGGCATTTACGTTTGACGTTGTATCTAAACTCGCGCCTCACCTCAGGGGCAATAAAAGTCATTGTGAATCATGTCTTAACAGTGACCATGAACAAGGCGGAGTAGAAACATGTACCGAGTACAAACTTGGACATTTACTCGACACTCGACCGTTCACTCGTGTCCACTAGCAATAGTTTCCTTGAAATTATAAATGACATTTTGAGAGCTCCAGATATTTTATTTTCAATAATTTTTGTGCAAACAAAATTGAATTAACATACCAAACGGGAGCTTGAAAACTTGGAATAATAAACATGCCGGTTCAATTGTAGATTTTAATCTAGTTAAAATGGGTGAAAACTGAAAACCAATTGACACTGATTAAAATCCTGGATAGTGAAACTCCACCTCTTGCTTCCTCTTTGTTCCTACTTAAAATGGAAAGTACGGCGATGAAAGTCCATGCAAAGATTTGATTCGCAGTATATAAAATTTACGCTAAAAGTTGGTTGGATTTTATAAAGAAAATTTCCATTCGTTTGAATTGGAATTTGGTTTGACGGATCGCGAAAAAAAAACCAAGAGGATTTGAAATTCGTATTGTTTTCAACAAATCACTCACTCTGACTTAAGTTAAAATGTTTGTAATTAGTACAACGTGCATTTAAAAGCCATGAAATTTAATCTATGACATAATTGTAGTTTTAACATGAAGACAAATTAAAAACGGCGTTCAAGTCCCTCAAATTTTGCAAAGTGGGTGAAACTAAACATTATTTGTAGCTTTGAAAGTGGAGAGACTTGTGACTGAGGGAACACTGAGGATTATCCGTTTCAATCCATGTGATTATAGGAACAAAAGATCCCTGTTTACTGTTTACGACAAGGAAAATACATTCAGGTTCATTTGAAAACCTGGATTTTCTCAGTGATCATGAAATTATGAACAATCAGTTTGACTTAATGCGGATATCTGAAAAATTCGTGCTTTTCGTGCTTTGGAGTTTTGCATAATACGCTACAATAACAAAATTCTCAAAACGAAGGGAAATGTGGTAGACCTCACTCAGCCGATCAAAACTCGTACAAGACACTTATTTTGATAGAGAGTCATACATTATTTTTGCGCAGTTCCCATCAGCACAAAGTTTGTGGTTAGATTTGGTTATTTGTGAAGAAAAAAGTAATCTACTTTATATATGGAGCAGCCTTCATTAGATAAAAATTCAAACGGCGTTAAAACTGGACAGTCGTCGTTCAAATTTTCTTGCGGTTTCCAGGTACATGAAGATCCAGAATCGTAGCATGGGAATAATATTCGCATTTGTGACGTCACTGGCTCAGATTCCGTGTTCACAAGTTGAAAGACAAAAACTGCAAGTGACTTCAATGTTCATAAAAGTTTTATGCAGTCTCAACTGAACGCCACTTGCAATTTTTCTCTTTCAACTTGAGAGCTTCCAGTTTTCTGGGCTAATGTTAAAGAGTAGGGAACATTCAGCCAATCAAAGAAGAGTGAGGAAATCTGAGCCAGTGACGTCAAAATCCAGCAGGCGTATGCTACAATTCTGGATCTTCATTTCCCTGGAGGTTTCAGGATCCTGTAATAGTTTGCAGACAAATCTCCTGCAAGTTCTGTCGTCATTTCTATCCCCAAGCAACAAGTAGCAAATAATGAAACATCTTGATAAATCAAGTAATGTCAAAGCTCCAAGTTTCTTGCAAATCTTTTTAGGAAGCGAAGCTGAGTATTGAAATACTCGTGTCTGTCCACTTTGCCAAAGTAAGTTTGAGATATTTTACGTCGATGAAGATCAAAATTTTGCGCTTTTATTTCAACGGTGCGGTGGGGGACGAATGATTGTAAATAGAAGTTGCTTCGCTTCCGGAGCCTTAAGCGATTATGCTCTGAAGTCTCAAGGCGATATAAATTCTTGACGTAGTGAGAATTTTTGACTTAATTTCACTTGGCTTTCCTTTGATGACAGTCATCTAGTTTTAATTTGTGGGACTTTTTTAGAATTAAAAATCAAACTCTACCTCTTTGGGAGTTTTTATGTTCTGTGCGTGAAAAATTATCTTTGTGAACTTCAAACTCCAATTCAGTCTTGATATATGAAATGTGAAGGAGCAAGTTAAATTAAAAACATTAGAAAACTCTTTTAACAATTCCAACTTGCTCAGCAGAAATCCGTATGATTTGGTCTGTCATCTGTCGATAAGTTACCTTTATCTTTTTCACCCGTTAGGAAAATCCCAGACTCTTTTAGTCACGGAACTAATTGCGAAATACAAAACCAATAACCTTAAAAGGTTGAATACTTCAGTCGCAAGTTGATCTTCTGGTTTTCTAAATGTGTTTCATGAGTCTTTTACCAAGTCAAGCACAAATTGGACCACTTTTGTTATTTCCTTTCCTTTTCTTTTAGTTTGGAACCGTCTCTTGTAAGTTTCATGAAATTGGATCAGCTTATTTATCAGCTGGTGTTTTTATTTGCCCGTGCGGTGTTTTGGTTCATGTGCTTTTGACCATACTGAAAAAGCAAAATGAAGACAACTTTTTGTAAATGCTGTGGGATTTGGACGCCGTTGCTTATTTCTATACATGATTTACAGCCTTTGTATGGGAAGATGATTAAGGTTATTTCAAGTGCTATGCAAAACTTGTTTTAATTCGAAGGCTCACAACATAAAACTATAACAATTTATTACAAACACATTTTATTTGCGCATAGCTTGAGTTTTCATCCTAAACTATCATTTCATGAGTAAACCCAAACATTTTACATTTGAGAATTTGTCATTTACAGAAAAAAATAAAGTTTGAAGCAATGCAACTTGAAGGGAAAATCCTGCGCTGAAATATGACAAAATGCCTCTACATGCAACAAGATGAGCAAAGGAGTTTTACTGTCTGCGTAAACTTTCTTAATCTCTTTTCGCGTAAGTCAAAACTCTAAGAGGATTAGCGAAAACGTTTCACTCCAAGGAGTTCCTTCGCTCTCGCTTCTGTGCTGTCCTATGTTTTGCTCGTAATCCGCTTTCCTTTTACGCTACTTTACACTCTGCTTTTCGTCCTGGCCTTCTCTTTTTCGCACTGCATTTTCTGAAGCGTTATTCCAACTTGTTGTAAATTTCCATTCCCTTGTTCAAAATGAAAAACATTCTTTCAACAACGTTGACATTTGATATTGCAGTTAATTCAAAACTCTTCCCTTCACTCTTCATTTTCTCCTAATCAACTACTCTGGTATTACAAAATAATAGTTTGGATCGCTGAAAACTATTTCGAAGGAATTTGCTAAACGTCAAAACTTGAGGATTGGATTGGGGAAAAAAAATAATTTGAGAGCGGAAGTTTTATTTGCTCTAGCGCTAAACGTTTACAAGGAAATTATTTTTGTTCCAGTTTTACACTCACAGCTTCAGATTTTTACGTAGGTTGCACATTGCACATATAATTAGAAGTATTTCTAACGTATAAAAAGTATCTTTTACGATCCAAAAATCCAAGCGGCGTTAATATCAAACAGCCGCATTTCAATTTTCATAAACAATGTTTTATGTTGATGTTAAAGTTGGACGTCGTTCAAGTTTTTTGAGGTTTTCGGTTGCTGCGGTTGCAGACAGAGCAAATATGAATTCTATTCCAAACCATTCAGATGGTGGAATATTGATTGAAAACGGAAACAGATCCCTAAAATTGAGACTTGTGAACCGGTACTTTGCCTCCGCGATAAATTTACAAAACTTGTCCGAAAAGTACATGATTAAATCTAACTGGTTTGTAAATTCATTTTGTAAAATTATGTACTTTGATACGGATTTAAACGTAAAATAATTAAGTGCTTTGTAAAAACATTCTATTTTTGTTTTCTTTCCCTGCCTTCTTAATCCGTATGTTCAAATCCACCTTCTCCACCTCGTGGGATTTGTCTTTTACCTTCCTTTGTGTGCCCTTTCTCTTTCCCATCATTTACCAAACAATTTCACTTTGTGAATTTACTTGTTGGCAGTCCGTCTATTTAGTGAATGGTGAGCGGTCAGTGGAAATTCTTCCTTAGATTTGATTCCGCTCTTCAAATTAGAAAGGAACGTCAATAGAACGGAAAATCCTCACTTTTCAACATGTAAACAACATTACAATTATCACAATTTAAAACAAATAAATCCTGTGCGTAAAGCCTATTTTGAATCAGTTTCCACAAGCTAGCTGAAAAAAACATCCAAATTTTATGAAAAGTTCTACAATATTTACCAAATGCATTATCAACATTCTTTTAAACCTGAGAAACAAAGCACAAAAAGAATCAAAATTCTCTTCTGTAAACGAAATTAAAGGCTTGACGCTTTTCCCTTGTTCTTTGTTTTGTTCTTAATAAACCTAATAAACGTTTTTCTTGCATTTTTTCAGCTCATTTTGTCTCTTGTAGAATCTCGGTCGATTCCAAAATGAATGTGGATGTGAGCCAAAGCAAAGGAAAACCCCATTCTGATGAAAAGCCCTTCAAATGCCCACGCTTGCTCTTTTATTGACTGCAGGTACAAAACTGTCTCAGCGTTCGGACTCAAGCAACATCAAAAAACCTTCATAGCCCAGAGGGGAATGTAAACTGTGCAATGACAGATGTTAAACAAATTCCCACTCGACGAAACATTTGAAGAACCAAGAGTTTTCCAGGATATTGGATGTTAGTGTTGGATAAAGTGGTCAAATAATCTTAAAGAGCACCAAAAACAAAACCATCCACGAAATGTTTGAATAAAAACAATAAAAAAATTCAGAAACTTGATTTGTCTTTTATTTGCAGCAAAATGAATTTTATGTAAAGACTTAAATAAGAAAAGTATACACAATTTTAACCTGTGTCAAGTGTTTGTGAATACAAAATAAACCAATGCACTCGTGAAATGTTTGACTAATAAAAGGAATAGCATTATTCAACTCTTTTTTATTGATTTTTACCCCTCAAAATGAAGGGGAATGTTTTTATCTTCAAGTGTTTATCTGCACAGCGTTAACTTTAACACCAAGACAAATCCAGCTGGTACAAACATCCTCTGTCGCAAAAGAGCTTGTTTCATTACGCCAAAATTCCGAACGGCGTTAAAACTAAACAGTCACCGTTCAATTTTCGAAAAGAGCATTTACTGTTGATGTTCACATCAAGAAAGTTAGTGGACAGAATAAAAATGAAGTATTTTGCAACAGCTTCAGAATTAGTAGAAAACGCTGATGATTATCTATACAAATTATTTGTCTTTGTTCAGACTTTTATTGAGGACTCACACAAAAGAAAAGTCTTACAAATGCAAAGAACCAGGATGTGAATATGAAGCGAAACAAGCGACTGCTTTGAAGAACAACCAAAAGCTAAACCACCCTCGAAGTTAACTTTGAGTCACAGTGACTTCTCAAGCGCTCAAAACGACAAAATAGTAAATGCAAGAGTTTTGTGAGTAGTGAAAGTTGTACTTGATACATCAATATGTTTTATTCACCAAAAAACTGCATAAGTTTTATTGAGCAAACAAGAAGGAATTAAAGTGAGAAAAGTTTGCTTGATGTTGTATTTAAAAAAAAAAAACTATTGTTGATGGTAAATTTCAGCCTCTGTAAAATAAAACAGTGCGCAATCAATTTATAGCAAAAACGCTGTACATATATTAAAAACTCCTTCAAGTGTCAGCCGCTTGAATTCTTTGATCTTCATCAAATAATTGAAAATCGTCTGGGATCTGCGAAAGGTTGCTTTATGATAAAGTTGCTACTTCCATTTGTGGCCAAATAAAAAGCACATCCTTTAGCCGCATTTGTTATGCACACAGCTAAAGGATGAGCTTTTTATTTGGCCACAAATGGAAGTAGCAACTTTATCATAAAGCAACCTTTCG
>JAQGBI010001375.1:0-10409 GCA_034698325.1 Sminthurinus elegans
ACTTGGAAAATGACATGAACTTCCTAAAGACTAAAGACAAAATAAATGACGATCGTACGTGGTATGTAAAGTGTCGTACAGAATCATATATTTATCATTTGCATCTGCCTACTGCACTTTTACTGATTACTGATTGCGATTGTCTACAACTAGTTGTAGAAATTGGACATTCTGCCTATATTTTATATTTTATATGCTGTAAATGTTAAGCATGTATTATTAATTACTAAAGGAAGATGTGTCATGTGTCAAGTATCAAGTATCACATGGCAAGATTTTTGCACATGTACTTTAGGAAATATGCGTAAGTAATACTACATAAAATGTGCAATCTGGAATCTGGAAAATTATATCTATATTCTAAGAAATCAGCAATGCAATTTTTTTCAACTAAATATATAATATACAGTATAACCTACACCTTTGAAAAAATCCATACGTAAGCACTAAGAACCTTCTAGGTTGTAGGGCATTGTATATTTTGATACATATGACTTTAACATACATCAGAAATATATTTACTACTTCTGTACGCACGATTTCTCATTTTCATCGCTTTACATATTTCTTGTATTTCTTATAAGTACTTTCCCCGTTCTCAAATTTTAAAATGAATAAATATACTTTTTATTGTATACTGATTACTGATATTTTATTATTAGTTATGACTAAGCGAGGCAAAGTCTTTTGATCATGTGTATCGTTGATCTTGGGTCTCGTGCACATGAATACATCATGCAAGCTGCACACAGTTTATTATAACTTTTTTTTTTTTTAGAAATTACGTAACACTTTACATTTTTTTAAACGTTTTAGCTTAAATGCACATACAGATATTTTTGAATAATATACATTCAACATTCATGTTTCATAGGAAATGTGAATGTTAACGACAAGGAATAAATTGGTGAAAAAAAAGAAGCAGATTTCCACTATAATTTTTTCATTCACATGAACCAGGTACACATTGACCTTTTTCCTCACTAAAAACAGTACCATCGGAACAAAGGAAATCATGTCGATGTCCAAACATGCAGACATGAAATAACTGACAGTTAAAGTAATCGGCAAATTTCCCCTCTTCTACACATTGAAATTCACATGAGACATATTCTTTTCGTACACAAAATCCCGAGTATGCACTAAAGGCGAAATCTTTTGGACACTGCTCTCTCCTCCACTCGGTTCCATTGATACAAGCATAGTAAAATCGACAATCTGCATCCGGCTTCACTTTATCATCAGCTCCACAGTCAAGAATGGGCTCATCTGAAATACTACAGAGCACAGAAAAAAAAACAAACAATGAAACCCATTTTATTAAATTCGAAATTTTCCATGTGGACCAAATGAGTCAACTTACGCATTTTCGTCGTTTTCACTTGTGCTGTTATTATTATTCGGACAATTTGGACCAATACAATAAATATAAGAGGTATCGTTGTGAATTCCTGGTGTCAAATCTAATTTCCCTTCAACGACAACTGAATTTTGTAAAAACAGTAATGATGAAACTGTCAAAATACTCAACTGAATGAATAAAGACATGTTTGAGTCAAATCCTCTTGTTCTTACTACGACTTTGTATATATGTATTACATAAATTGTAACTGGAACCTCAATGAAATGCAAATGAGACGGAAGTGCAAAAAGAATCGTCTTTTTTACCTTTTAACATATAAACAACATGAGAAATTTTCAAAAATCCCTTTCGGAAGGTTAATGAGAATTTAATGAGGGATCAGCGGTAAAATGTATTATAATATTAATGGAAAAAGTAGAACATTGACCAGTGACAAAAGTTTTCTTAGGCTTGATATATTATTATTAACTATAGCTGTATATGAGAGACCACAAGAGAAAAAAATAGAGTTATATCTTTAAAAACCAATGCATCTTCTTCTCTACACACATATGTACATTTGCAATAATTAGTATCAGGAAATAATAATAATCGCCAATAATCACAGTCTAATATTAGTACAGATTCCTCATGTATGCTACTTAACTATACTCTAGTTTTATGGAATAAACCACAAAAGATAAACATATGATATGTACAAAATGTACGTGTGGGCTGTGCACAATGTCAAAAGTTGAAATACAAATATACAAATTTTGGCGTTAAAAATAAAGAAGAGAGGGACACAGTTTTTCTCATTTTTTTCATCTTTTTTCTTCATGTATATATTTTTTTTCATTTTGACATAGTTTTGATTTTGGTTGTATTTTTGATTTTGATTTTGTATCATTTTTTGTTGTAGTTATTATATAAAAAAAAGAACACAGATGTTTTTACATAATAATATATATAATAATAATAATAATATTGATTTTCGACTATATCGGAGCAAAAAAAAGTCGAAGGAAAGAAAGAGCAGCAAAAAAAAACTGGGAATATAACAATAATATTACCATAATATATAGCAAAGGTATACTATACATATATATTTATATTTATTATTTATTCATTCGCGTAGATATATGTATGTATATATATATATATAGGATTGGTTGTATATAGATATATCTATATGTAGATACATATGTCGATTTTCCCTTTGCTTCTCTCTGGATTTCGTTTTTTTTGGTATATTTTTAATTAAATGTTTAAAATTGTTTCTCTCGTTCTCTTCTTGGTTTCTTTCCACTAGCTAAAAAAAGGACCGGGTTTGTTTTTTTCTTCTAGGTGTGGAAACACACGTACTGGAGTGATGTATATATATATATATATCTATATATATATATTTATGCATGCAGGTATATAGATGTACGTGTGTTTGTGTGGGTATTATTATTATGTCATTATGTTTCTTACATATAGGTAATGTAAAAATTACAATGTCACTGTTTATCTTTTTTTTTCTCCCTTTAAATATAGGGTACAAGCTGATTCGTTTCCATATGTTTTTTTTTGTAGTGGAGTCATAATGCATAATATATTATTAATAGACGATAATAATATACTTACAATATTTGTATATATGTATATATAGTAATTTGTAAAATTTATGTATTTTGTTGTTTTGTATAGTTGTTGTATATAGTCTGTTAGTTGGTTGTTGTTGTTCCTTGTTTTTTTTTTTTTAAATAATGGATAATAATATTATTAATATTACATTAAAACATATTATATAATGTATATATATATATAGTGTGTAATTTTGGTGTGTATGTTTTTTGTATTTATGTATATATATATATATATGTATGTATGCATGTATTTTTATGAATAATATTTATTTATATATATATTTATATATTTATTTGTATATGTATGTCGGCCTTCTCTATTCAGTCGGGCTCTCGAAAGCAATTTTTATCTAAACTAGACGCACTAGAGGACGAGGAATCGTCATCACTTGAACTGATACTTCCACCGCGTATGTGATCCGAATTACTCCGATTCCACGATCCAGATTTGTTATTTTCTATAAAATCTTCATGAAAGTCTAATTCAATACTAAAATTACTAGGGTAGATTTTGTCTTGTTTATCTTTGACCGCCTTGTCTAGTTGGTTTTTATTTAATTTGAGACTCAAAGTAGGCTTCATATTTAACATAATTTCATTCGCATCTGCTGTTGTAGTGCTATGAAGACGGCGAACAGAGTCCCACCTATTCCATTGACCTGCTTCTTTTAAAAAAAATATTGAATACATTAAGTACGAGTTCAAAATAAAATTCCATACATAATATATATATTTAGCTGTACAGAAATTTTTAAGATGATAAGACTATACTGTTATAAATAGATTGTTTTTAATGGAATTGAAATTACCCATCCACTGAGGAGGTAATGACGAACGTTGTGTATCTGCAGGTGGTGGACAAGACATGGTGCGATCAAGGTCTCTATCCCGACTCGAATTCGATGACTCTTGGGGTGTAAATCTACAACAAAAAATCAGACAGCAGAATAACAAGAATTCATTAGAAATTTCAAACAAATGTGTCCAAATTCTAGTTGGATATTTTATGTTTTTTTTTTTTTAAAAAAAAAAAACAGTATGAAAAAAATGGTTAAAATGTCAATGTTACACTTTAAAGTATAACAAAAATTTACCTTATATTACTCTGTGGAATATCATAAGCATCCCCAGATGATGATTTCTTTTCCAGAAAAAAAGTATTGAACCAAAACTGACATAACTTTTCTTTTCTCATAATGGATTTGCCATAGACATCAACCTTGACATCTCCGTTAAGTTGAATATTACTATCGAGGACTAATTTCAGGGCACCTGCCCCTTGAGAAGAACGTCTCCATTCAATACCATTTCCAGAACCGTAGTAGACGCCAGCATTATATAATGTGAAACTTAAAATATATCCGGGTAAGTGAAGGTTCCCATATATTGTGATTGACGTGAGGAGAACGGGTCTATAAATGGGCGTACAACAAAATGTAAGATTTTCAAAACTAAAAACAAAAAAAAAAACAAAAACGGAAAAAAATGGCGGTCAGAAATAGCTACACGTATTAATATATTATTTCTATTATTACAATTTGCAAGGCAGATTATTGCTACAGTTATTTTGTGAGTAGTAAAATACATATATATATTTGATACATTGAATGAAATCAATTCAATGTAAAAAAAAGCCGTCGTTTTATGTCTCTACTTTTTTTTGGTAGGTTCTTTTTTACTACTCATTTAACTTTGAAATTGCAATTAGATAAACGACAAAATATAGATAAGAAAATTTCAGTAAGAAACAATCAGTAAATTTTAATTCTCAAAAACAAAAAGTGTTAATAAGATTTGTCGTTATTCTTTGTTTTTAGTGCGCAAAAAGTTACAAAATTACAAAAACAAAAAAGAAGTTTAGTTTTTGAACCTCCACTAATATAAGACATTATATTAATACGAGGGGCTATTTTTTCATTCCGAAAGACACAAAACAATGAAATTCATCATTATTCAAGGTCATAAAAGAATTTCTCACCTTTGTGAGTACTCCATCCCAGGATTCTACAATGGTTAAAAAAAAGTCAAAGAAAACGGTGATAAGTAAAAAAAAATCATTTGAAAAAAAAAAACAATAATACTGATTATTGGAATAAAAAATGTGTAAATCATTAAAAAATATTTTGATCAGCAGTTGTTTTACCTTTAATAAATGTTCGTAGTACATAACATAACGTTGTTGAGATGGAATCGTCACTCCTATAATTTATATGGCATCATGATAATATATGGTTAGTACATATTTCATACTTTATAATGCAGAACATAATATACCATATTAAATGTGATAAAACATATTTTGTTACATATGTTTTTAAACACTATTTTTTCTCACCTTTTCTATCATGAGTTCTCATATTTGCATAGTACGATAAAGCATCCATAGCTGTTTTTACTTTCCCAGAGTGCAATAAATAGCAGCATACCATTACTCCGGTTCTTCCTTTGCCCGCTTTACAATGTACAGCCGCTACATTTTCTGGATGACTGGAATAAGAAAAAAAAAACAGAAACGTTGACATGTTTATTTTTTGGAACAATCTCATAATATTATGTTATATTCTACTTCTTTTTTTAAACTAGATTATGTAAACATGCAATTTACACAGTTCTCATATCTTCATAGCAGGTTATAAATTACTAATTATTCCAAGTCATGATCCATACCTTGTCAGCCAATTGTGCAAATCCGCGCAGAAAGCGGGAATGCAGTTGAGTGACGGCGGATTATGGTCATCAAAAGGATAGTGGGCAACACTTCCCGAGAATTTCTTCGAGTCATAAGAACGTTCTAAAACAAAAAAAAGTACATAAATTCATTATTAGCATAATGTCCATTTGATAATCAAATATACATATATACACAAATGCAAATTTTCACAGTACAAACTACACCACACAAGTCATACAAAAAAAATATACATTATATTATACATTATATATATATATACTCAATACTCAACAACAATATAACCAAATGACAAAAAAGGTTCATGAACTCGTGTCACAATCATTAAAAAGTCGAGTCAAGACATGAGAGCCAAACAACAATGGATTCCCAATTTTTAATATGCATAGATAAAGCTTTTATGTATGATGAGTTCTACTGTTCTAAAACTACTGTAAAATCCTATTACATTATATATTATTTTACTTGAGCAAAATGTGCATTCAGTAATTTCTCCCTTTTCTACATTAAATATTAAACCGGTTCGATTTTCGATTAGTTTTACCAATAAAATGCTGTGTGTATATATAACAGTTGTAATAATCATAATTATTATCATAATTATTGTTCTTTCTATAATCCAGTACCAGAATTATTAGAAAATTTAACTGTATAGTTTATGATCCTCATAAATGTTCCAATTCATAATGTTATATAAGATCATTAGCCTCAACTAATCGTCATCAACGATATATATAACCTTCTTCCCCAATGAAATTGGTTTAATTCGTTTTTCGTATCCTGCACAAATACATTTTGAGGCTTGATGTACTTGTGTATTTATTTAGGAAGTAGTAATTTATTAATAACAAAAGTTAAAAGTCACAGTTAAAACTTTTGAACGTCCTTCACATTTTCAAACATGATTGAAAAATTGAAAAAAGAACCTACGACACTACTGTTTCCTTTCTGCAGTAGGAAATTTCAAGAATGCTGTGTAATCTTTTAAAATGGACTTTTGCACTCCAAATTCCAATTCAACCAATATCGAAATGATACAATTTTGTATCTGATTTCAGCTCAGTATATAGTACAATAATTAGTTCAATTTTTTGTCTCACAAACACACTTTTGATTGTACTTTATTATGTATAATATACGTGTGTATTGTGTATTAAATAGTAAATTGCACTCTCTGATTTCTTCTTTTTTTTCTCGGGCATTACAGTTAAAAATTTGATTTTGAGGTTTGAATGTCCAAAGTCAAAATGTGTATAATATAGTATAATATTTAATACTGTATGCATATCTACTATGTATATATAAAACTTCCCCATGGTTGTTCTAGGCAAAGTTCATTGAGCTGATGCTTTTTAAATATCATCATGTCTATAAAAGCGTGCATTTTACCATTTTTACAATACTACAATATATTATGACACATCCACAATCCATGTATTATTATTCTAGGTTCTAGATATATCTAAGCTTAAAATTACATCCGCGATCATAACCATCATCACAAAGTATTAAAAAATCAGCTCCAAATGACACAAAGTACATGTATGATGTATGCTGATCAAATATACATACTTAAATGCATAGAACGTTTGTTTTTTTTTTAAAAAAATATATATCTGATATAATACAGCTCTAAATGCGAATACGATATATAAATATCTATATGATATGCATATATATAGAATCATACATCTATCTCAGTTTGTACTCTGTATGTGCGCAGAAGTATTTAGTATGCTATAGTTAAATTGTTATGCCTGTGACATTATAATAATATCGTGATGAAACTATACTCGGATTTACTGAGGAGGTTATTTATTTATTTGCAATTGTTTTAAGAAACGTATTGTATAATATATAGTACATGTACTTCTTCTAAAAGTTCATACATATATCACTAATACTAGTCCTAGCCATTCATATGTAAGTACATTTAGAATTACATATATGTCTCTCTCTCTTTCTCTCTCGCTCACTTAATTCCTGGTTCTGGAACAAAAGACAAACATCAAACTACGAGTCAATTGACAAAGGACAAATTACTTGAAATTACACTAACCCCCCATTGTTTATGTTTCTCTCCGTCCCCCCTCTCTCTGTCTCTCTCTAAGTAATTTATTAAACTATTATTATTGTACATAAGACGTAAAACGTGACTACTCTACATAAATACTGTGAAATGCAAATGTATACCGGCGGCCGGGTTTCACCGGTCATTTGCCAAAATTATTTCATCAGTCATGTGTCATACATGTCATATGTCATATCCTGTAATAATATGTATAATGTATATATACACTTTGCATAAGCCATAAACATACACCAAAATCTGTCAATATGTTATGCATATATTATATATACTTTATTTTTTCATAACTCAATTCTCAAATTCTCAAATAAACTGAATGATACTTTTAATATTTAATGAAACTAAACTAAAAATCAATTTATACTATATATTATATACTCCCGTGTAAATCAACTCCATTACTTTTTTGAGCCTACTAAATACAAAGGTTTATATTTTATATGTAAAAAAAAAGAAGCAATTTTTTGTCTCAAAAATTTTCAGAAATCCCATCTTACATATATATATATTTATTATACATCCTTCATTTATTGAAAGGAAACTTGTGACCCAGTTTTAATTGGAATGAAATCACTTTAATTATTAGGAATTAAAAAGATGCACAAGTACCTCAAGTCTCAAGTATATAAGATATAAATATATGGAATGTGGATGCATATACGTATACATGTATCCACGTATATTTAAACGGTGAGTATTGTATGTTAAATCCTAGACTTCTAGACGTATGCGTCGACTTGAATATATGGCATATGGCGTGACCATAAATTGAACAGTGACAATTTAGTCATAATAATACGAATTGTGACAACAATAATCATTATATTATGGCATAAAATGACAAACTACATGTACATACTATCGCACTAATATGTACAAAACGTAATCAACTTATATATTTTATTCGTACACTTTCAGTTCTCAGCTATTCGTACAGACATATTATACATGTAAGTATGTTTTGCTAATGAATGTATTTCTGAATGCACCAAACACCGAATATTGTTTCATATAATATAAATGTGTGTGTGTGTGTGTGTGTGTCTGTACTCTGTAGGTTTTGAATTACATTGTAATTAACTATCACTAACTAAAGAATGAATGCAATGCAACTAACTAAAGGCTGACTTAAAAAAAATATATATATATACCTTACTTGATGCACAATCAAATATATATGTAACATGTGTTTTAAAGTTAATTTTTTTTTGTATAAATAATTTGATGATTCTAAATTATAATTGAATAATAAATGATTAGTAATCTTACCTGAACAGAGATTATATATTTTGTATCGATCCTTGTGTTTAGATTCTAAAAATTTCTTTACATCATCTAGGTTATTACGGTAAAATCCTTCTATTTTTTCTCCTGGAAAACCCATCGCTATAACGTTATCACATATGTCTGGAAGAAAAATACACAAAAAAAGAGACAATCATGAGTTAGTTTTCAAAACACCTTTTCTATCAGTAGCAAACTTTTTTTTTAAATAAAAAAAAAACAACATTGCATTTATTTTAATCAACATAAATACATGGAAGAACGATATGATGATAAATGATAAAGATTGAGGGAAAAGTGAAGAGCATATATATCAAACGTTGGTCACTAAATCGATCCCTACTCATTTGACTTTTGGAATAAAACAATCTCTCTCTCTTATTTTTTTTTTACTCTTGACATTCCTTTGTTGTTCATATTCTTATTTCTACGATTCATATTTCACACAAAAATAAAAAAAAGAGAGGATCTCGAGGATTGAGTCTTTACAGAGCAATTTCTGAAAGACTGTTATACTTTTCAACAAAAACATACAATCCTCATTTTTTAAGCAATGTTTTGAGGTAGATTGGTTGTACTTTGTACATACTAGGTTGTAGATATTTGATATTTAGGTACTTTCACTGAAATACGTTTCTGGATACTGGATCAGTACAGTTGACATGTCATTTTGATAGTTAGTAGTAACTGAATTAGGAAATTGAAGTATCAAGTAAATTCAATTGAGATTCTTGAGTGCTGTACAGTGTACTTACTGTGCACATATCGTACAAAGTAATCACACAGTATCATCAACGTACCTCAGCTCAGTAGGTGTTAAAACCAAAACTCAAAACCTTTCAAGCTGTGTTGAAGTGTATTAAACATTATAATGAATATATATATATACATATATATAATAATGAGTGCGTTATCATTATCGTATTAACAGAGTAATCTTTCTCTTTTTTTTTCATGAGCGATAAGTAAAATAAACAAATGTTGAATTGAGGATCATGTCCACGATATGTAATCCGTGGTAATTTTTGGTCAGCTATACATAGCAAAAAAAGGTCCTGAGTTTTAAATAACACATACTCTCTAGTAGTTTTACTGGAATAATTTTTGCATGTTTTGGATATAAGTCATTATTTACAAATATACCTACTATCACCTATCCATCAAATATCATACCACTCTTCCCTTTTCCTCATTCCTCATTGGAATACATGCAAACTCGTAAAAGAGAATTACTCACAACATACAAACTATACTGATTAATTAGTTCATATAATTCAAACTAGTAATTAGTAGGACATTTGGACAAAAAAAAATTAGAGTGAATTGTAAATATGTATATATACATAAAACATTGAATGTTTGTATTTTGTATTT
>JAQGBI010001376.1:0-10406 GCA_034698325.1 Sminthurinus elegans
ACTAAAAACTACTTTATTATTTATTATATATAAAAATCTGAATTTCTCTCCCAATTTACTGCACTATTTTCATACAATACATTATATTTGATTGTAGAATTTCCGCAGTAGGAGCCCTTCGTGCAAGAGCCTTATAATTTCCAAAAAATTAAAAATATGCATTACAATGAATTCATGGTTGAGCGCCCCGGGAACTTCCCCCGTACAAAGGCCCTGCCCATGCCCTATGTTTAACCCGTAGGTCGAGGCAAGGAGTTAGTCCCTCATAAGTGATTGCATATGAAAGTTTTATTCTAATCGTATTGCTTTCTTACACGAAGCCATGAATTTGAGAGTCATTATACATAATGGATAACCCAGTTTTGACTTTGATTGGAGATGGACCAGGTTCGGCAAAAACCAAATGTACCACTTGTAATATGTGCATTCAAATATATGTTTATATTTGTGTAGTAGAATAATGCCAACACATTTTATTATATGCACTAGCAGTTTACATTTTATTATCTATTATGTCTACTACATATAGATGGTTGACAATAGTGTGTGGATTCAAAGTCATTGGCACAGACTTTGAACCATGTAAAAACACGATCCAGCATTATCTAATAGATAGATTAGTCTACTATTTATGCACGAACTGCAAAAATGTTTGGACTCATGGATTTCATTTAGATCTGGCTTGTGCAAAATGTAAGAAGCCGGGGTTCATCAAATTTGAGAATGTCCACGATAAGAAGAAATTCATTGGGGCGACATTCTCGAAATCTGAATTAAAACGTTTGTTAAAACAGGATCAAAGCAAACTTCATCGATCAGCCCTTTCTCACACATGCATGATCCTTGACCCTTTGACTTGTCGAGAAGTAGCAGCTTCAACCCTCTTTCGTCTTTTGGAGCATCATGGAGCTCATTTGTCCATAAAATTTCCAGGAATTTTATTACGAGGGAACGAGTTTGGGTACGTGTATATCCATAACGAAGCTGAAGAAGTAAGTTTACTCTTCCCTAATTATGATTATTATTGTTTAGTGTTTAGTGGCCAATATTGAATTATCCATTCTATCATTTTCCTTACTGTCATCTTTTTTTCACAATGTATCATCAACCTTGATTTTGTTTTATATTTCAGATTGTCTTCTACTTGCAATTTTTGGATCTTGATACCTCATTCTTCATGTTTATGACATTGTTGTCAATTACGACTACTTACTATAGTCAAATATTACTTACAAAAACAAACTAATTATTATGGATATGTTATTTACAACAGTCAAATCTGTACAATTGAAGCTGAAAATTTGGATTCAACTCCCATGTGTTGGCAAATATCTATCTGAAAGTTTTTGTAATTATCTCAAGGCCGTCCATTTACCATCACAACTAAATGGAGAAGTCTCAATTTAACAAATCCAAACCCAATTCCATCCAATTTTAATCAAAACTCAAAATCAAAATTCCTATCAAAATACTACATGAAAAATGTTTGGATTTATGGGGTCAATTCGGAAGTTGCTCATAATGAAATTGAACCACTTTTTAAAAATAATATATGGACTTGTGATTGTAATAGGAAAACTTTATAATTTTTTTTGGTTATACAATACTAAATGCTAAATATTAAAAATGTGAATAAAACAGAGAGCTACTTATAATAAAATGCTGTACTTGATATAGACCATACATGTGTTTCATACACATACGAACTGTTCTCTACTAACCCCTTTGATTTCACAGTCCTGATAAAAATGCGTTAATATTTTGATGTATGTACATATAATCAACCTTCTCTGTAAAGTTCCTTTTCGTCACATTCTTATAGCATTACATGATATGCTACGGTCTACATGTTGTAGAATTTTAGAGCACTCACATTTCAAATCAGTTTGTCTTGAAGTTTCATAGAAATTCAGATAAAGTTGAAATATTTTAACCTTTTCATAAAGTTCTTTGGAAAATTGTTAATGTCGATCATTAAAAGTACGCGTAAGTTATATTTTAGACATAATTAGTTACATTTTTATGGATGCATAAGTGAATCAGAATTTCTGATTCTAAAAATCTGTTTTGTATATATTGTTATACTTATTGAAATACTACATTGACTAATGATACGTAATAGTTTAAAGTCTTCCCATTTGTAAATTATTTGTAGGATTTAATATAAAACAGGTATTTGTTGTTTGACATTTTCATGAATTATGCAATATCCTTTAATTTTTAACTATGACTAATATTATATACATCATTGAAATAATTTATACGTAATTTATTTAGAAAATGCCACGACCAGCGCAAGCAGATAAGCCACATCGAATGGGTATGAAGTCCATAGCAAAACCTACAAAAGAACGAAATAGAGAACCAGTGACAAGTGAAGAAGAAGAAGAGCAAAATGGTCGGGATGTACGCCGTAAAGCACCAACTCCCGCGACACCAACAAAAAGCCTACAAATAAAAGTTCTTGCTAAAAAGGTTAGGTTAGTCCTCCTCTAAATAAATCTCCTCGTCATAAAGTAGAATCAACATCAGCATCTACGTCAGAAGAAGAAGAATCTTCACCTTGACGTCGTCGTTCAAGAGGACGAAGTTCAACTACAAGTATTAGACCTTCTCAATCATCAAGTGCTCCATCATCCAGCCGACCAACGGTAGCTATTAACGCTCCAAAACAGTTCCCTACTCGGACTAAGCCTCAAGGAAAGAAAATGTTAAGGGGTAGAAATTTTAGAGATGTGATTCCAGAATCTTCTTCATCAGAGGACAATCAATTTAAGCAGACAAAGTACAATTATAACAACAACTATTATTAATTAAATATGTTGTCATTTGTCATTTCACCAACTTGTGTTTAATGTTGTACATGGCAAACTTGGTTCATGTTACATGTACATTAACTTGAGATTCTTCGTCGTATTATTTGCAATTTAATGCAAGTTTTCATATACATTATGTAACTAACCAATTTCCCATGTACAACCTCAAACAGAATAAGTCGATCGTCCATGAAAAGAACTCTTTGTCAATTCAACAAAGTGATACAAAGTGTCAGAACAATTGCTGAAAAACCTTTATTGGATGATTGAACTTTCTCTTTACATCTCAGTTACATATTATTTCCAACCTGACACACTTAAGTATAAGTGGAAGTCATGATCACGTGAGTAGCAAATTTCAGCAAGAGCATCATGAAATCATCCTGAAAATTTTGAAAGGAGCCTGCAATAACATATGAACATTGCTGGACTTTACAGTACATCAAATCGTTCTGGAATTGAAATTGGAATTCAAGTTACTCCAAAGAATGAAAAAGCTCACGAGTGTAGATATGACGGATGTGGAAAACATACGTTACATGTGATCGTAAGAGGCTGAAATATTCTCTGATTATAACTTTTAACATAATTATAACAAAAATTAATCAAATGTCTGATTTCTATGGTAGACTAAAAGCTGACAAGCTTTCCCGGACATTTGATCAAGTGATTTATAAATTTTAATTACGATTTACGATTAATTTTCTTTCGGTTTGTTTACACCGCTTAACTGTTCATTTAATGTCCGATTTACATAGATTTTGTCATTGGTATTTTGATTTTTAATCCGAGAGTATAAAGATTTTTGGTAAGAACTTTGTAAAACTGTAAAAAATAATACATCTTTTCCGAAAAATATTTGTTTTTTCATAAAATTATAAACTTTTAATTTCTTTTTGTCAACCTGTAATCCGTACTATTGGTTTGTCATGTTTTCGGATTTCACTTTTCCAGTTTAGCAGTACTTACTCTGACTATAGTCCAGACTTCAGACGGACAAAAAATAAATTTAACAAATATTAACATTTTGTGTACGTTCCCTAGTGTATATTTAGAATTTTATTTCATTACATTACCGTAATAGTTGCATTTACAGCGTCCACTGTTTTTGATACTCACATAGTTTCCATTACACAAAAAAACTAAAACAACTATACACACTGACGTAAGTCAATTCATCAAAGTGGATGAAAATCAACAGCAACAACAGCCTTCAGGTTAGGTAAAAGACATCTACAATTATTATATACATCTATGTGTTCAATTTTTCTCGGTTGATCAGAATGGTATGCCTGTAGTTAATTTGAATTACTTTTAGTAGTTAGTAAAAGAAGAAATAGAAGACAAAGTACTTTTTGTTGGTGAATTTGAAGTAGTTTTTGTTGGTGAATTTGATAACGAGACATAAATTCATTACAGAAATCTTAATCAGGTCCTTATTCAGTTAGAATATGCTTCAAAAGTAAAGCGGACAGTTCTTGAAAATCTTAACAGGATTGAATCCGTACAATGGACTTCATTTTTGGACACAACTATTAAAATTCTACGGGTTAAATGATGATTGTATATCAACAACACAAATCATACGACAACCATGATGTTTTAAGATGAACTACACGGAAAAACAATAGTGAAACTTCAGACATCAATTATTTACATTTTACAAAAATGCCATAAAAGTTACGGCAAACAAAAGTCCTAAATGTCATAAATCCTAAAGAGTCTGATGCAGAAATAACACAGTTATTATTATTATTATTCGACTTTATTAACTTCTTAAGAAGAAAGCTGCATACAAATCATAAAATATGTACACTCTGAACGTACATTCAGTTTTCATCTGTCTGAACACAGTTAAACTTACAAAAGACTAAGAGCGTTGTCATTCAAAATCAAATTTGGATATTCGCAAGTTAAAGAGGATAGTATAACATTTAATCATGATTACAATTAAATAATTGATCTTAATTCTTTAATACCAGAAACTGTGAAAATCATTGCACGAAATGATGATGAAAATCCAATTTTTATGAGTAGTCAGATTTTAATAGTTATGTTCAACGACAAAGGGGATCAATTGTTGGAATCTGTCATTGACAATAACTTTCTCAGCCCCTAAATCTATCGACTTGTCATAGAAAATGTGATCAAGTATATACTTTTTTTTGTTGAATATAAATTCAAAGTAAAACTAAACTGACATTTCCAATGCCATAATACTCTTTTCTTCACCTTTTACTAAATGTTGAAATTGCATAACTTTGAACTGATTGTTGTAGTGACTAGCCCCGCAGGGCAAACGGGGGTTGAAGGGGGCAGAGCCCCCTTCTACAAGAAACATTTACTAGTTCGTTGCGAAAGTTATCGGTAGGAATTGAACAACCCTACTGACACCATTATTCTCTTTCACATAATTAAAATGTTGTGTCCGCTTTCAAATGCTATACCATAGTTATACACGTATGATTTATGAAAAGTATGATTATGCGTTTTAGACTTCTGCATACGTTACAATGTATCGTGTTTTGGAATTTTGAGTAGAGCAGACGTATCACCAGAGAGAGAGAGAGAGAAGAAAATATTGAAATTTCTTGCCATTTGATTAAAATCGTTTTTACTTTGTGATTGTTGATCTTGTACTTTCCAATTCGAAGGTAAGTTTTTATTATTTTGATTACCATATCATCATAAAACAAGTACCCAGCAACGAAAATGGATATGGTATAGAAATCCTGATGAAATGGGACTTTAAAATAACAATCCGAACGAATAACAATTGTTTTTATTTGAGTGGAAGTACTTGGAAAATTCTGGACATGATTACATAAATGTGATGCATGGCAATTGTTTTAAAGTCCTTCACGTTTGTGTAATCATGTCCAGAATTTTGGAAATGATGATACTCAATGATTTTTCTCTTTATATGGATCATCTATCGAAAGTTCTGAAATGTCTAAAGACTCTTGTCAACTTTTCAAATGCAACGGGTATAAAACTACTTGACCTTACTCATTCTTTGAGGAACAGTTGTCAATCATAAGAGGAGAATTGGATGACAATTTTTGGGATCAGTACTCACGGGTGGAGCGATCAATTGCGGAGGCATACACTGGACTTGAAGTAGACAGGAGGAAAAGCTGTTTATCTAAATATAGTGGCAAGATTCTTTACCCCAATCATTTCTTGATTCACAAAGCTCTCTGCACTTTGAGCACAATTTATGGCCAAGTTTTGACATTAAACAATTTGGATTCTGATGGGATGGTCAAACACAAAAGTATGTACGAGGTATGTGTTCATTTCACAAAGGTTTGTCTGAACTTGAGACTCGACTTGTTGACGGCGCTTTCATGGATCGACATGGTGAAATATATATATATTATCACAAAACATCAATCAATATATAAATTATAATTATAATTTCCTGTACGAGCTTGATATTTATTAGGGATTATAATAATAGACAAAGAAGACGGAAATTCAACACTTGATGGCTCAATTACTACAAAATCAAAACTTGCTTATCCAAGGTCAACAGAAATCTAATGAGCAGCACGGAGGAAGTTTGATTCAATCCGAGGCAAGAACTCGGGAAATTATAAATGCTCAAGGAACATTCTTAATTCGTCAAGTGGAACGGATTAGAGAAGGATTAATCAGTAGAATTGAAGCCACAGAAGGACAGGTTCTAGAACTTCAACAAACTTTGATTAAGTAAGTGAAAGCACCGACTAATTATTGATTACTGTTCATTTTCCATCTATATAAAAAGAAAAGGGTTATTTTCTTTGTACTTAGGTTTTATGTACAAGTTTAACCACAGCTTATTTTTCTATTTTGGTTTATGTACAGCCAGTTAATAATGGGAATACTAATTTCCTGGATATTCGACCATGGTACGGTTTTTTCAACAAATTTTAACTCAAAAGAATAAAATCCATGGAGAAAATCATCCATCAAACCTCTCAGCCCAAAACTAGAATGCTTCACTACATTCAGATCTTGCAAATTTCTCAAAGGCGTTTGACTTTGTATCAAGAGCTTGAAATGAAACAAATTAAAATTCTTGGTCCTCATCATGAAGAAGATCTCGAACAAAACATAACAAAGCCATTGTTTTGTTCAAAATGGATAAACTCAAAGAGGCGTCCAGAATATTCAACCAAGTTTATGAGAAACAGAAAGAAATACCAGGAGAAAATCATCCAGAGACTCTCAAAGCTCAACATCATATTGCTACTACATAATATGTCTATGTGTAATATTTTTGTTTTTGACAGATTATGAACATGAATAAGAATGAACATGGAAAAACTTCGTCATCAAGATCATCAACATCCACGTCAATGGAAATGTCACAAGGACAACGTCTCACTTCAGGCAATGAAATTGAAGGAGCCTAAAACGAAAGTAATATAATGAAACGAGGGGAATCATCAAGTACTTTGATGGAACTTGAAGCTGGTCCAAGTCAAGAAGAAGAGTCGAGTGTATAACAAGCCTCAATTGATAATTTACCTCCAGAGGTAAAGCATAATTATAATATATAATTTATGTATATATAATATACGTTTTATATATAATAATAATAATAATAATAATAATATTACACAATATACATTTCTGTATCGTTTTAATTTGTAGGAAAAGTTCGTGGTACTTGTCCTTTCTGTACTCTTGATTATTCTCACAACTACCTGAAGAAGCACATTTGAAAATATTTGTTACAGAAAACATTTGCCGAGATCACAAACTAATATTCCACGTACAGGCAATAATTAATAATTTCAACACTTGGTTACTACTTTGTCTATTGAGAATCTCAATATTTGTATTCTACACATGTGAAAATGTAAAAGGTAAATGTGCACAACAGGTTAAAAATTAAAAACAGTACATTATTATTCTAAACTTTTGTTGATTTTACTACTTTGATTTTTTTTTACATATTATTAGAAAATTTTATCCATGCCTTGTGAAAATATATCTAATCTAGTTACTGTAGTTTTTTTTTGTGTAGCATTTGTCAAAAAATTTAAGTACAATGCCTAAAACAGTTGAATCATTTTACATAATACAATAACTTTTTCAATTTTTGTGAGTTTTATTCCTCTCTTTTTATATATTTCTTAATTTTATTCTTATGGAAATAAAAAAGTCGGCTTGAATTTATGTTTCCCCTTTTCCGTGAATATAATTGTAGTAGGATTTTCTGAAACCCAAAATTATATAAAAACAATATAATATACTAAAAGCTTTTGAGTAAAACGATTTAGATGTATGAAAAGGATGTTAAATAAACTACTTGTTTGGTGCATTTTTTTATTAGTATGAAATTACAAGTCTATATTTTTATCGTACTTTATTTGGGTGAGTAACATGACGAAAGCATATAAAATGAGTATTTTCTAATGTCCTCATGATTAAAACCAATTTAGATACACATAAACATTGAAAACAGTATGATTTTATCCAAATTGGTACTGAAACTCTAAAACTTTTTATGTATTCTTTGAAAAAAAAAAAATGTTCAACTACGAATTACAAAAATGACCATATAAAATTTTATTGTGAAAAACATTTCAAAGGTTAGGCAAAGTATGGAGATTCTTTGGAACCTTTTTCGACAAGTTGCAGCTCAACAGAATAAAATCAATGGGGAAAACCGTACCAAGACTCTCTCATCCGAAACGAGAATGCTCAAGTCCATTACAAACTTTCCGACTATCTTCAAATCAAGTCAAAATTCACTAAAAGAAGTGCAAGTTGAACCTAGAATCGACTGGTCTGAATTTGGTCAACTAGAAAACCTACACACTCTTTAGATTAATATTTACGGAATTCCTCCACATTACTCAAATGATCTGGATATCACCTCCGCTTTTCCAAATGTCATAACTCTCGTCGTTGACTATTGGCTTGACAAAAAAAAAATACAATTTTCCTCCTCAAAAATTCTTTGACAAATATTTTCCTCGTAGAATTTTCCTATCAGGAAAGTCATTTAAATTTGCAAGTGTAGCATGTAAAATTGGATGTCTTGTTCGACAGGAATAAAATGACAGAGCTCTCAAAAATATTAAACGGCATTCATGAGAAAATGTAAATATTGAAGTGGATTATGTTCCAATTCCCTGCAGCTCTAAACTTCTTTTCTTTCTGATCCCAGGTTTTATATTTTCACCCGATCGGACGACCTTAGAATAATCGCCTTTTGGATTTGACTGTAAATTGGATTTCAGTGTCAAGTGTCAAAGAGAAAAACAATTTTCAGAATGAGTGGAATGAAAACGAGAACGAGAAAGTAAGAACAACTAAATTCCAAGAAGTATGTACGAGTTACAACGGCTTTAGCGGCTTGTGGATTTACAGACAAACATGAAGACGAATTTTTGGGTAAGTTTTTAGCATAAAACTAATTAAATTGAATATTAAACATGTATGATATTTTCCATTCATAAACTATGCTTACTTTGATTTAACATGTAATTGTTATGGTTTTTTAATGAATAAGAAAATATTAGTAACCATAGTAACCTGTAAAATTGTTTTTCTAGACAACGAGATAAACGACGGGTTGACAACCCCAGGAATTTGATGATTATTTATGTTCAATAATCCCAATCATTGATCATAAAGTTAATTTAGTCTTGGAGTTTAAGAAGACAAATTGAAATGAAGGTGAAACAATGCCATCATCATCGTCTCAGCCAGCCAAAAATACTCTGTTAATTAAAAATCAGTCTATATTCTAAACATTCAAGTTTGTTCAAGTAGAGTATTGACGTTCCATATGTAACAATAAATATACCAGTGACTATAGTCCCAGTTGAAACAGTATGACGTGAGCACTAAACATTGCACAATAAATAATAATGAACACCATTAAGATTTAGGTGTACATATCACATACTTTTTATTCCACTACCTGTAATAATTTACAATTACACAAACTCATATAATAAGGGAAATGCTCACTTTATAATGATTACAAATGATGGTCACAGCCAAGAAAATGTTGTCATAGTCGAAAGTGAGATCGGGTTACATGGCTTCAATAGCATACAAAATTTTCCTATTTTGATAGTCATGATCAAATTTTAATTTCATTTTGTGTATACAGTCGACATGGTTGATATTGACATTCAAGTACTTGACGAAGATCCAGCACTCTTTGATGGACAGCTAGTAGGTACCGTCAATCCAGAAGTTAGATTGGAAGTGAGAACAAGGATTACGTAAAAGTTGTTTGAATTTTAATTAATTTTTGTCAATACAACTACACACACGTTAAAGTGAATTAGTAATAATAATAATTAATAATAATTATGATTCTTTCGATATTGGATATTTCAGATTGTGCCTGGAATTTTGAATTATTTGGATATTGCCAATTTGAAGGAATCTCGTCGTGTCTGCAACTTATGGAGATTTGGAGGAGGAAGAATCCTACTGCAGAAGACAGCGATACAGCTTGATATTTTTGAAACAGCAGTCGAAAACAAACAGCTTAAAAAATTTCCTAGAGACAATAGGAAACTCTGCAACCTTTAATTCAGCAATTATACAAGAAATGTTTTGACTTTGTTA
>JAQGBI010001377.1:0-10403 GCA_034698325.1 Sminthurinus elegans
AATTTCACTTTTCACGTGTTTCTTTTTTAAAATATAATATAATTTTTCAAAAAGTAAACAAAACGAACTTGAAACTCTTATTACTACCTTATTTTAAATGATAAAAAAATTCTGCCTATCTCAAATATTTTCTAAAGTGCTAAAGTGGAAATTTTTTTTGTAATTTTTCAAACTTTTGAAAAACTATGTTAACATTGACTAAACACTTGCACTTTTGGGGCATTGAGTAAATATGTAGCCGAGGCGTATTTACAACAATACTATAAATTCTTTCTACTGCAAAATTTAGCTTGATTTTAAACGTTTACATCATTGATAATTATTTAATCAAGTTTTGAGTTGCAACTGGTATTTTATTTATCTTGATAAAACAGCTTATTATGTAATGAAATTAGAATACATGGTACATTCATGCGTATATCAAATAGTAGATTTTGTTATCCTTGACAAAAAGGCACGGTCTGAGATCCCCAAACGACAAGCAGACGATAAAATAAATTTGAGTTGAAAATCAAAGCTCACGGAGGGAGAATAAATAGGAAAAAGGGCAAACTTAATTATTTTACAACAATTAATATCAGTTCGAGCTCAAGTTTATAGATTTGTTATTCAAACTCGTCCATCCATAAACAAGAAGAAGTGATGGCTCATATTCCAGGTAAATTTTGTAAACCGTGAACAAATGTGTTTATTTCTCTGCATTTTACACTCTTCAACTTTGAGTATAAACTTTTTTCACATTTCACATTAATACACATTCAAAATATAATAATGGTGTTATCAGTTATATGCATTGTATATTTTTGTGATATGTTCTTAGTTGCTGATGTTTTGTCCTCAATTCAAAACTACTCTGAGGAGGAGTTGGTTCTACTTGCTCGTGGAATTGGTCAAAAAGCACATGCAAAAACAAAATCTATCGCTCATGAGAGAATTTCGAAGGGGTCTGTTAATTCTCTTCGCAATTTTGATAACAAACTATTGTGGGATGACGATCAAAATCATATCGTAAAAAGCTTTGTCGAAGGAGTTATGAGTTTAAGGTAGGACATATATATTTACTACATTTCATTAAAGTCACAAATATATATATTTGATTAATAGTCTTTACATTAAAAATATTACAGCTGTATGTACATATAAAACATTTCAATTTTTTTTATAGATATGCACCAGAACCAGAACTTCAACAAAGAAAAAGACATATGCATAATACATTGGAAAGTTTGTATGCTGCTATCAACTTCCGCTTTGTCAGCACAAGAGGATTGATGGAAAATTTGACAATGTATTCATATACAGGCTCTCAAGCCGCGTGTCAAATTATGGGGGCCAGTCATGCAGCTGGATCTGTTACTACAGTCAAGAATGCAATAAAAGAACTTGCCAAAGATGAACCCAAGATACCGCCAAATGACGTCATCGTAGTCTACGACAACACCCAAGTAATTGGGAAAACTCATAGATTAAAATATCAAAGTACACAACCAAGTTCCGTTGTGACTGCATCTGCAGCAATTCATAATCCCACATTAAATCACAAGTTATCCAGAAACCCCAACGTTTCCAGATTCTTGCCTACACCAGGAAAAACTCCAGAGAAAATAAAAGAATCTATGATGGCGTACAATGCGTTCCAAGTGGAATCTGAAAAGACTTTAGGAGACCTACGGAATATCTTTATAAAATCCAGGTTGGAACTAGTTTTGAGAGAACTTGACCGGGAGAAAAGTCCCCCGGAGGATCATGTAACAAAAAATGACCCTTCAAGAGAAAGTCAAGGAGTTGGTTTAAAATATGATAATATACCACTGATCCAAAACAAAGCCAGAGTTATTGACCTCCCCGTTCAGGATATCAACCCTAACTCCCGGGAGAATGTGAAAAAAGTATTGGAAAATATTCAACGTGATCACAAAGCTTCTGACCCGGAGCGGAAATGGATCGTTTTACATTCAGACGGAACCCCGTACCTTCATTCATTGGATTTGATTCAAAATACATTTTACTGTCCTGTGTGTGATGAGGATGTCGAGCAGCCGGACGTGCACGAACATTCCAAGAAGCATCCAAATCTCAAAGCAGCGGATTTTAAAAGGCGGTTTTATGACCTCATTATCCGCCCCGGCGCGGGACATTATGAAATCAATCTCACCCGCTCCATATTTGCTGTCTTCTTTGATATATTTATTCTACCTGTAGCTAAGCTATCAGGACACAAAACTCCAAAAGCACAAATGTATGCAAAGAAAGCTCTGAATCTTCATAAAAGCATGGAAATGTTAATGGTAATTATGATATACTTCCTTCTTCATTCGCACTTATTAAGCTATAAATCCGATTTCGGATATATGGATTGACTAATCATTTTTCTATTTTGTTGATCTATTCAGGTTCTCTTAGAAGCTCTCACCAGTGAAGTTATGTACGCCTATTGCTCGTCTGTGCCTTCGGGAACACAGCCAACATTTGACGGTTTTATTGAGTGGAATGATGCCAATCAAAATCCGAATTACCAACTACTAACAAGTTTCGTTTTTAGCATCTTGTTTCCTTTGTTCATTTTACACGCTGCTATCCGACGGTAATTAACCTATTCAAATCAAAATAATAATTACAAAGAAAAAAACAAATACTCTTATATGAAGAAAAGCAAAGAAGAATTTCAAAATATGTGGAAGGAATGATTACGATTCAATCTTTTGTGTTTGGTTTTAGTTGTAACGATGACCTCATATTTTTTGCTCGTGAGAAGTGCAGCTCAATCTTTTATGCTACAAGACATCCTTGCTACCAAAGGTAAAATCATTTAAATAAATTCATGGTTCACACATTTAATGTGTATAATGAAAACCAAAGTATTTGTTCTGACTGTTTTTTTGTGGATATTTTCAATTCTAAAAGGTTAAACTTTCAAGATATTTTCTACATTTTATCCCTTGAACAACCATCCAAAAGTTTTATTGGACAAAACTCAATTATAAATGAGAGCACCAATACAATTTTCGGAGAGTCCATAGACTTTATACAAGAAACCAGAAATCGGGCATTGAAGACTTGGGTTCCTCGCTCCGTTCCCTCATTTTTTCGGTGGATGAAAGCCTCTTGTTCTCTCGGTGATCTTGAAAATGTAAGATGAAATTCTTTTCTTTTAGTTTATCTCCATGTGCATGACTATTATTTATCTTGTTTAATTAATTATACATGATATTATGCATAACTTAGAGTATTTAAAGAGTATGAGCAATAAAAGTAAACATATTTCAGCTTTTTCTTTAATTTGGAAATTAAATATTTTTATAATCGTACATTTTATTTTAGCTTTCTCCATACTAACATTTGACGCAAATGCCCGTGTCTGATTTGTGTATATTATATATAACTTGATTTACTAGTATTTCCTTGACTTGTTTTTGACTTGAAACTACATATTATATTTGATACTTCAGCTTTTAAAGTATAAAGGAATATATATATATATATATAGAAATTTTTAACTTATTTGGTAATTTATATTTAAGCTCAATGCCTTATGTTTACAATTTAAATTGTTTATATTTGTATTGTCTAGTAATTAAAGTATAGATGTATTGATATTTGAAGCTTATAATCTTGTTTATGAAGCACAATCCTTCTTAAATCCTCTCTCCATGAACACGACATTCTCCTCCCTCTTCTTTCTCCAAGCTTTCTCCAAACTTTCTATTTACTCTCGATGTTTAGGGCAGCTCCATGTCCTAGAAGTTCCTCCATCCTCGACGCCAAGTTCAGCTTCCACCATGCCCAATCCAAGACAATAAGTATGTGAAAATCCTGTTATAAAAAAAAGGATTGAACCTGATATTAGCATATAGAAACTTGAGAAAAATGTGTATATGATAGAATTTTATTTATGTAATATAACACATTTTAAAATTGCAAAAATAAGCACTAACCTGAGCAGCCTTTTGTTGCACATTTTAAGATTCCACCTTGAATTTCTCCAGCTTTGTTTGTTACACTGTCTTTTCTACAAATCTCACAAGACTGCCTCTTTCTTGGTGCAGTTGCTTTTGCCTGTGGTGAAGTGTAGGATGCCTGAAATGTTGACAAATATATGCATTTTTTTACTTTGTAATATAATATGCTTTGATGCTTATTTTTATTATTCAATGAATAAAGTCAAATCCCTAATCCTGTAGTAAAAAATAAAAGTAACTTGATATCACTTTTACCTGTGATCCTTCGCCACCAGTCGGCATTCTTGAAGACGAAGATGTTGGAGTCTGACTGTTCCTTGACATTGCTGCTTCCACTGCATCTTGAATCACCTGTGAAGGTGGCGGCCCTCCTCGTCCATTTTCATCCACAAACTCCTCCCCCAAAATACCCGAAACTTTCTTTCCTGTTCCTGTAGTATATTCATAGTGAACGTAGAGCTTAGAGCCTGTCCTTTCAATGTATCTTTTGCCCTGTTGTAACAAAAAAAATGTTTTTTTTTTTTTTTGAGATTAAACATGATGTCTGTGAGATGCTTGGATTAGATGTGGTTCACGGGAAAAAAAATCCAACAGATTTGCGTCGTCTCATTTATGAAACTCGGAAATATTTCAGAGCAAACTATAATATCTCACCAGGAAATAACAATTTTTGTTTCCCTACGAATAGAAATATTCAAATCAACCGTTCCTTTTTAAATATTGTATCACTGGGAGAAACAAACCGAATGAAATACTACACAGCAATGCTAACTGGTCAACCAGAAGATAATGTGTACATGGAAATTCCACGAATTGCTGTACAACTAGATCAAGCTCAACTTCTGGCTCTCATCCGGAAAAAAATTCCTAAGCTTCCAGCTGTAAGTCAAGGAGAGTATCAGCGCCGGCTGAGGCTAAATTTGAGTTATTCTGAGCTCGAAGAGATCAATAATGAGATTATGGATGAATTTCTTGAAGTGAAAGAAGGAACTATTGACTCTGATTACGACGATGATGAGGAGGATGAAGTGGACTGATTCTACTTTGTAGTGGAAAAAAGTAATTGAATAGAGTGCATTGTCTTTGTGTCTCTTGTAAAAAAGAATCTCATTCAAGAACTATATTCTGACATTGTTATAATTATGAAAAAAAATATCTAAAACATTTCTGATTTTCTAATTTTATTTTGTATATACTTAAAAAGACCATAAAAAATAATTTTACTTTCCACAAAAAATATACATTTATACTACTTCTTGGTAAACTTTATACATATTATTAAAGTTGTGTACAGATTAAAAGATTTTTATGGAATAACTAAGAATTATGAATTTTATGCTTCTTACTAAAACTGTATACTAATTAAAATACTGCCTTTCAATGGAATAAATAACTATTATAAATTAATTTCCATGAGCTCTGCTGTTGTACTAACATTTACAATTCACTATATTGGCATACGTAGATATTAAGTAGACAATAGAACATGAAACATAATTAAGAACGCACTTGAGTGAAAGAAAAGTCAGGGGAAAGTAGAAAGACTAGGGGAAAGTAGAAAGAAAAAATCTTACCTTTTCCAAGACGACCTTGATGTTTTTGGTGCATGCTTGCATCCTAGCAACAGGATTTTTAATGTACGAGGAGGATGCTTCATTAGTAGGCCTTCCAGTTGAAGTCCTCTTCTCCTTTGTTTTTGTGCCTTTGTCTTTTCCTTCTCCTTCACTTTTTGTAGGTACATTTTCCTCCTCTTGACTGCTTTTCTCCTCATTTTCCTCCTCTTGACTGCTTTTCTCTTCATTTTCCTCATCATCGGAGTCCTGAAGTGGATCCTTTTCAACGTCAGTGACGACTTTCTCTCTCTTGTCACCAAAAGCCATTTGTTTAGTTGCCTTGACAATTGAGCTGTCGGCTTCTGTGTCTTCATCATCACTAAAACCCTCCGAACTTTGAATGGTCACCAAAGTTGCCTTTTCTCCAGGCATTTCAGCCAAAATTTCATCGAGCTCACTCTCGTCCACAAGGGCCAAATCTTGTAATTGTTGACTACTACTTGCCATTTTAATGAACCACTTTCACTCTAACTATTTCAAAACTCAAATGCCTATGGTATGCTATACTTTTGTTTCTGTGTGTGTAGTGAGATGATGATAGTCCGGAAGACAAAATACGACTGCACTGATGAGACTCGAGTGTGGACTTGTGTGAGCGTAAGAGTATGGAGATGCTATGCAGAGAAGTAAATTAAAAGAGAGAGAGAAAAAAAAATGACTCATGGAAAGATTGATATAAATGAGCCAAATGCAGTATGTAGCATATACGCGAGTACGATACAATAATGGAGTATTTTTATTTCCGAAGGATTCATTTTAATTATTTAGTTTTTTATTTATTTAATTTCAAATACTTGTCAAAACCAACGTACCTACTTCATGTACACATTTTTGTGTGTCAACTTGGTCAGAATGTAGAGATATGTAAATTTTAACTAATCATTTAAACTACCTAAAAATAAAATGAGGAACAACATAAAACTTCCCTATTGTTATTTGTATAATAGCTCATTTTGAGAAGTTGTGTAATATTAGACTCTTTTATCAACCAAACCAATTTAACATAATGTATTATAAAATACTTGTCTTATACTGTTTTCCATTCAAGATGAATAAAATATAAATCTACTTTGTATGAGTAAAATTACTTAAAATCTATAAGAATATATTTCATAAGTTTCTAGTTAAGATTCTTTAAAATTTGAAAAATTGGCTTTCAAATTCTTAGCAGCCGAACTCATGACCTCAACAATACCTACGAGCTTTTTAAATCTGGATTGAGGTGGTGTACTCACTTGGATATTATTATCATTCTGAAATTCTTCTACTTCCCCATTTTCCTGACCACTAAAATAATCAATGAAAAAACTCGGAGTTGTACAAGATTTTGGAAAGACGTGAGCAAAGTTTGTAAAAATTTTCTACTTAATATTAAAATGTGGAAATCTTTGTTTCAATTCTCACCCTGAAAGTTCATCATAATCATTTTCTGGACCACGTTGCTGATTTTGGACAGCATTAGAGTCTACTTGTGAATTAGAAGGAGGACTTTGATTTGATTCAGCTCCTGTACTGCAATGCGCCCCTCCCACATTTCCACCCCCATACAAAGGATCCAAATTCATTCGGGGATTCATTCCAGAAGTTCCAGCCGAATACAAAGGATCCACATTCATTCGGGGATTCAGTCCAGAAGTTCCAGCCGAATACAAAGGATCCACATTCATTCGGGGATTCATTCTTGTCATTGAATTTCCTTGTCGAGATGATGAGTAAGGGGGAGGTCCATGATGATGGCCACGGGGCGGAAGTTGAGGATTTTGAAGTGGATAATTTGCCCGATTGAAATATGACCGTCCTGTATGCACGAGTGGAATTCCCTCGTTTTCTTCGTCTCCAACTCGTACTTGACCCCGGATTTGACCTCTGAGACTCCTCTGAGATGAGCGGAACGTGTTCAAAATTCTAGCTCCAAGTTTCTTGTGTTGATAAATGACAACACCTTCACAAACGAGCGTGAAGAGATGGAAGGCTGTGAGTATTGAAAAATGGAGAGTGGGGACAGATGAGATGATTTCCTTTGCTTCCGAAAATTGAATTCCATTGAATATAACACGGCAAAAGATAATAAACGAATTCAAATACAACGGCCACACTATACCCTGAAACAAAAGAATGATAAGTCCTCACATTTACTACAAAGTTATCAACTGATTTTGCTTCATGCTCATATCATGTTGTATATTTTGATATTATATATTTTATTTCCTGAGGAAATATTTTTCTTACCGCTGACAACCCGCCCAAACACGAGCACGCTGACCCGAACTCCATAAGGTAAATCGGTGTGTCATCTGTAAATTGAATAATACAAAACATGGGCTGTATTTTGTTGTACATTAGATGATTGAAATTCATAGGAGACCTTTACAATTTGTATTGAGACGTTAAATAATATTATACATAAACATGCACATTAAAAGTAATCATTATGCTTACAAATCATGGGCTTTGAAGATTTTGTGTCATTGGCCTCAAAATTAAAGTCATCAAATATTGCCGGAACCATTCCACTTTCCCGGAATTTAAATTTACGGCAAAAAAAATCCAGAGATGTTGGATCGGCACAGACGAACCAACACTAAAAACAAAAGAAAAATGAAAAATGGTCAAATTGTGAATCGGAGATTTCGATTTATTTTCTGAGCTTCTTTATCATAAACATTCCACAAATAATAATTCATAAATACTGTTTTACTTACAATTGCTTGTAACATGGTGCAAACCATCACAAAGTGTTTAACTTTCAAACCATTTTCCAGGAATGTCCCTTGAATTCTCACAGATCTCAACTGTGAACTTTCTGCCATTTTGATTGTAAAACTAGTGTAGCTTTGATTAAAAGCCAAATTCACAAGCTTTTGACTGTATGGATTACTACACACAGGAAATACAAAAACGGAGAAATACTTTATCCTAGTTTTTTGTTTTGCTTGAAATCTAAATGTAAAAAGAGGGGAATGAAAGGAAAAAAGGAAAGATGAAGATAAAAAAAATGTAGGAAAATTCACTTGAGGGAGGAAACTACAAGTTTTGTAGAGCTAACTGGACATGACGAACGGAAGTCTAAGACTGAGTCATAATTATTTTCTAAAAGGAGAAGCACTTGGATTAAAAACGATCAATCTATTTCACACACAAAATACAATACAATGTGATTACTGCGTCATATTTTGCTCATGCGAAGTGTCAGAAAAAACAGTAAAGGAACAGCCCAAGAAAAATTTTCCATTTAAGGAAAAAAATTGCAATGCATCAGAAGAAACTGTAATAGGGAAAAAATTTCCATTAAGGGAAAAACTTTTGTAAATACAAGTTTTTGCGGGTCGTCGGATTTTTCCATATACGGAAAAAGTTTCCGGTATAGAAAAACATTTATGTACTCAATTGTAACTCAAGTTTAATCCAAAGTAAAAAGCGAAAGAATCAGAAGCAATTCAAGCCACCCTTGAAGTTATTATTATTATTTTATTTCAGCATCGGGATATTTATTTGCTGGAGATCCTTGGTTGGCGGCATAAAAGTAGAAACAAAAATTTTTGGCTCTCAAAATTTTATCAAAATTTCATAAAAAAGTGATCAAAATAATTTTTTTGACTACATAAAAGTATCATATTTGAATTCCTCATATTTTTCTACATCGGAATTACTCAACTCCCGGATCTGGAATCTCTAATTGAATTGTGACCATTTCTTCGTGGGACTCGCCTACAATAAAAGCTAAGCTTTATTTATTTTATAAGTATATGTAACCCGACTACTACTATTACTATATATTATAAACCCAGCATATCAAAGATACATACAAAGTTCTGGGTCTATATCTAGTGACCGGTCATCCTGCTCCAGCTCTCTCAAGAATCAAAAATGACACGGATCAATCATTCCCCGAAGGAGGACAGACACCAATCCACTCTGGATACCTTTTTACGGACTCAAAACTCCTCTACAATATCCGATTCTCAGTCATCACAATCCAACACAAACACCAATAACTACAAACGGAAATCACCACCATCAATTGAAACATCGGCTGAAAAAAGAACATGTATTGAAGATATGGATGAAAAATCTCTCATGTTAAAATTACTAGACAAGTTTGATAGTTTTGAAACCAAAATTGAAAATATTGAACAGAAAGATTTTCTTCAATGCATGACACACTGACAACTTTAACTACCAAAGTGCAACAACAAGCAGAAACAATTGACCATCTGGAGGATGAAGTGGAATTTCTCCAATCACAATTGAGAAAAAATAATATAATTATAGCTGGAATAGCAGATGAAGAAGGAGAATCTGAAGATGATATCAAAAGTAAATTAAAAAATTTGTTCAGCTCAACACTCAACATCAACCCTATGATTGACACGGCCTACAGAATGGGTCTATTTACAAGTGATAAAAACAGAAAAATCAAAATAAAATTAGTGATGCTATCAGAAAAGAAAAAATTAATGGAGAAAAGAAAAGTCTTATTTCCACAATTAGTATTTTTAAATGAAGATCATACTCCATCGATGAATAGAAATCTGTATGCTGTGAGACAAATGAGAAACGAATTAGACAAAAATAATATAAAATGTACGATAAAAGGAACAACAATCAACTCAGAAGGAAGAACTTTTCAAGCCATCAAAGGAACTATTGTTGAAACAACCGGTCAAAATAAAAAGAAAAAACAATATCAACAACAACCAACAACTAACAATCAACAGCTCTTACAGTCTCTTCAACAACATCAACCAATGATAACATCTCCGTCTTCTCAATCATCATCATCACAATAGGATACAGGCAACTCTCAACTCACTACTCATCTATATAATAA
>JAQGBI010001378.1:0-10399 GCA_034698325.1 Sminthurinus elegans
CAAATCAAGTTGGACGTAATGTATTGAAACAAGTCTAAACTGTACACCTGAAAAAGTGGACGGATAAGAATTGTACAGGCGAATAGTATAAAACAGCAATTTCAGAATCTTAGAGTACCTATAGTGCGTGCTCATTTGTTTACAAGAGCGATTAAAAACTTACACTCAAATATAGCTAAACGGTCAAAGCTAAATGATAAAGCCGTAGACCCCGATTTTTGTACGTTTTTCTGCATTTTTAAGAGGGAGGCCCAAATGTTTTAAAAGGGGGCCAATTTGTAATGTTTGGGGGCCCAAAAATATTTTAAGGGGGAGGCCACTTTTGATTTATTTGGGGGCCCAAATGTAATGTTTTTGGAGGCCATTTTGGAAGTTTTTGAGGGAGGCCTTTTTGTCATGAAAGGAGGCCCCGATGAAATGTTTGGGGGCCAAAACAGGGAGGCCTCTTGTGAAACAAAAGGAGGCCCAAATGTAAGGTTTGGGGGCCCAAAATTATTCATAGCCAATGATTGTGCTTGTAGTGTTTTTCAAATTATTTATTATTCATCTCAAAAAAACAGAATAGACAATTTACAAGTTCCGTTTTCAAATCCAGATGAAAATCCGGATGAAAGTTGAAGAGAATTAAAAATAAAAGTAAAGGCAAATTACTTTTAGTTTTTGTTTATTTCCTTGTGCGGATTTTCATCTCTGATTTTGCCAGGGAATAAACGTCGCCTTTCCACGAATACCAGAATATTCCTTGCCAAGCTGGGCCAATTTCTCCCTTCTCAAAATAAAGTCCATTCAAATTTGATGCGGAGCAGTGGATAAACTATTGAAAAATACAAAAAAAAATCAGCTTTTGATTGTTTTTTCCGGCTAAAAAATGGATTTTTAACATTCTTCAATTTTGAGTTTTGACGGTTTGGATTTTATTCAACTATTTAATTTTTTAATTAAGCTAATGACACAAAAATTGGAACTCGTGACTCACCCACCAGCCACCTCCTCCACCATGTGAGACTGAACAATTAGTCGATGATTTATCATTGTCCTTGTCTTTTGTGCTGAACTGCATCCCATCCAACATCCCCCAAGATTCGGAATAAATCATGTTGTCTTGTAAAGTTGAATCTTCTAAGTAACCGGAAATTGAGAGCCGATAAAAATCCGAGGCGTTTGAAACTGAGAAATTTGAGTACTTTGCCCATCTTTTGTTTCCTTCAAAATCTTCCAGTTGGATTCTCAATTCCTGATCCCCATTTTGAGTGAGGGCTCGAATATTCTCCAGTCCAATCCAGAAATTTTTATCCTGTGAGCCGAATCCGTTTGAATATTCAGCCCAGTTTTGTTGGAATTCATGTTTTGGTCCACTTGTTCTTTTTTGAATCAGAGTCCATCCGCCGCCGTCAGTTTCAAAATCACAGAGAACTTCCAAACTCCTGTTTCCGTTGCCATGGGGATAAATCCTTTGTTTTTTGGAACGAGTAGACGGTAAAATTTCCATGGCGTCGCTGCAACTTGTGATGGATTGAAGAGCTGCAGGTAAATTTTCAACCAAGAAACATAAAGATTACATGAAACTGAGGTTGAAGCTTAAAATGAGGCTCTTGATTTAATTGTCACAACAAAAGGAGGTTTGAAGAAATGTTGAATACCTGAAATTCCTTGATCCCCCTTTTCTCCTTTTGGTCCGGCTTCGCCTTTGTCTCCAGGTTTTCCATCTTTCCCTGAGTCTCCTTTTTTCCCGGGTGGACCTCGCACAGGCGGCGTGAGAAGCCGTGTTCCTCCGAAATCCCTTGCTCCAGTTTTTCAACTTTTTCTTTCAATAATTTAACCTCCTCTTTTAATTCCGCATGGGATTTTTCACACGAGGTTTTCACATCTTTTAATTCTTCTTCAGATTTTCCGTGAGACACTTTCAAATCTTTAAATTCTGCATGGGATTTTTCCAGCTCTCGAATTCTCTCTTCCAGGCTTTTGGAATTTTCAGCTGGGCTTGAACTTGGACTTGGATTTGGATTTGGATTTGTGGAGGAATCCAAATCACCAAACACCATGACAGCCAAAAAACACGTGGAAAAAATCAGAGACAACTTCATTTTTATTTTGGCCATTTTTCCTCAACTTTTTACAGTTTTTCCACTTGAAACTTGAATTTTCAATCACTCAGTCGCTGTTCAAATGTGGAATTTGGACTTTCAATGTTTTGTTCTTTAGCCAACGGATTTTTATTCTGTAGTTTAACGATTTCAAGTTGAGAAATGCATAGGCAATTTTGTAGGTCGTCTTATCTTTTTGTTGCATCCTTCTTCTTCAGTTCTTCTTCTTCTTCTTCATACGTGTTTTTGCACACAGTGCAAAATGAAAGATTTATTAGGACAAGCGACGTTTGATTACTGAGAAATCAAATGAAAGGATGTGCATTTTCCTGTGAATAAAATATCATGAGATTAAAATTGAAGCATGTTCGCAGTTGAGTCATAAATCATCCTCGTACGAGTGAAATGAATTGAATTGGATTTACTGGGAAATAAAAATAGAGAGAGAAAAATGTTGGTAATAAACCAGGTCAAATGTCATCATCATCTTTGTCTAATTTTACATCATCTTCTCGTCCTATTTATTTGCACATGAGAAATATCCTCACAAGAAAATCCATTCACAGGAATCAAAGGAAAACCAAATGTTTGAAATTGAGAAGGAAAGACGAAAGACGCAGAACAGAGAGAAAAGTGTGATGAATCATGAAACATTAAAAAAGATAAAACGAAAAGTCTTTTGGGCTGTGAATTTGTCCATTCATTTTTATCAATATCCACGCACACTCGAAGTTTCAATCTGCACTCGACAACACGTTTGTCCATTTACTGGGAATAAAAGTTGAGTTTCCAACGTCCGCATGTTGAACATGAAGATCCGAGTGAAATGCCTAATTTTGTAATGAATGTGGACATTTTCCTCATGCTTTCTCTTTTCTTTAGCAGTCGGCAGAATCCATATTTTGTTGTCTAATTACAAAAAAATGATGAATCAAAACATTTGAGTTAATGAAATTTTAAAAGTAATACAACAGAAAAATAACAAAATGGCAGTAAATAAAAATAAAAAATTTCTGGTCTATCAATATTTGTTTGACGTTTTCCATGTTAATTCTCTTTAACTATTTCAATAAATCTCTCTTTCGCTCCGTAGAAAAGACTGAGACTGTTCAAATTGTGGTGCAGGAAAACTATTTTGGATTTTGGAGCATATGATTTTGATTTTTGTGCTCATAAACATGCACTTGAGTTACTCTGAATGTTTTGGAAAAAATTCGAGTCTTAAGAATGCAAGACACTTTTAAGTTGATTCGTAGGCATTTAAATTTTGATGTGATATTTTATTTTCAGTGCATTTAAAACACGGAAGGGAAACAACGGAATCTAGTTGTCGACAGTGCTGGAACGTCATTCAGAAATCTCAAACGGCGTCAAAGCTCAACTTGCAAAACTTTTGAATTTTGAATGGAAATAGCACGGTAAGTTTGACGTTTGACGTTTACATTAAAAGTTTGGCCATTTCAGACTTTATTTAAAAGATGTGGAAAACTTTACCAAAATGCGCATGAAAAAACAACAAGAATGTTGGTATGGTCAAAGAAACCGTGTAAAATTATGGATTTTAATAAAGTTTTTCCTCGTTATAAATTATCAATGTAATTTTACATGAAACTTTAATCAAATTCTGTATAAAAATCCAACAGGATTTCAGGATGACGTTTTTTCAGCTCCTTGAAAGACTCGGTTTTTGTAACTTGTTTTCGACATCTGAAATTCATAAAATCCGAAAACTCATAATCATTAATTCTGCATGGAAAATGGAAAAATGCTACTGGTGAACCTATAGATTCTTGAATATGTCTAAAAGATGGCCAAAAATCATGATCATTGAAATCATTTTGTATCAAAGGAATAACGCTTAAACAAAGGCTTACTTTTTGACAAACGAGACAACTTTTGACTTGAGTTTCGGAGAATTATAAAAATTTGCCAAGATGAGTAAATCCGCCGCGTTTTCTTTATTCAATTTCTTCATCAGCACCTTTTCACACTCTCTTTTCAATAGGTCAACTTGGTATTTGTCACTAATTTTCAACAATTCCACAGCATTCCCTTTCAAAGAGTCAGTTTTTCCTGTGTAGAGAAACTCCAAAAATCCTTTCACCGTCTCATCCGAGAAATCATCAATCTTGACCGCATTTTCCTTAGACTCAAGCATTTCAGCCAAAAACATAGCACGGAAAACTGGACTTCCAGCTGCAGCATAAAACAGAATAAAAGTCATTCTCCAACCAAAAAATCCATCGCTAATTCAAAACTTGACTACAAAATATAGATAATTCTTACAATTAGAAAATGTTTCAAATGTACCCGCCAAAATAATTTTTGAAGCTGGAAATGAATCAGTTTTTGTACACAAAGTCAGATCAGAAAAGTTGCCATTATCTAAAAATGAACTTAAGGCTTCTTGGTTGAATCGAGCTGAAGGTCCTTCAAGCCAGATGTCAGTGTCCTCGTCATCGTTGTTGTGTTGTGCGGAAGTTGTTACTATTCGAAACAGGAGATTGAGCGATCCATCATCCGCCAAATAATCTTGCGTCATGTCCACAAAAGACCCGCCGGTTAAAATTCGAATCTCGTGTACTTCATTGCTGCTCGAGTAAGTGTAGCCATCTTTAAAAGTTCCTGTACAAAACAAGAGCGCCGTCTTTTAAATTAACTTGTAAGAATATCTCAAACATAGGCCAAACTTGTAATCTCAAATGGCTACACGGCTAAATTTAACTAGCCAAAATAGCAAACCTCAAGGCAGCACATAAAACAGGGATTGATTTTTGCCGCTAGATGGCGCATGCATGTAAAACAAGTGAAAGGCGATTTAAAATTTGTCCAGTTTATTTTCTCACCTTTGTGAACCTTCATCTCGGCATTGAGAAAGCACAAGTTGTAGTTTGCTGCAATTGGAAAGGGAACTTGAGCTTTGACCAAAACCAAACCGAGATGAATGTAGCTTGCGTGATCCAAAATTCCCCTTCGCATATTCACACCCCTTAAAACAACATACAAATAAATGATAATAAATACCCCACGCATGTTTTAAACGTTCGCCAAAATCATAAAATAAAATTACGCATGCATTTTTTATGTGAAAAATTCACCATTCAGTTTTAGTTTTGGGTGACGTGAAAACGGGTGACATGAGCTTTTCGCTAAAAATCTGAGAAAAGCTTTTGATTCTCCAGACAAAGTCAAACACTTCTGTTTGGGGCTACATGAAAAAAGGGGGGAAATACAAAAGTCTTATTACATTTCAAAGAAGTAGAGATTGAAGCAGAATTTCTTTGTTTATTCATTTATTTATTTATTTATGTGTTTACTTGAGAAACGATGACTTGGTCCATATTTTCCAGCTCAATATACTCACCAAATGCAAAATCCCCTGGCATACTCATTGTAAAAATTACAGCTCAATTAAAAGTAAAACCTAAGAAGATTCACCCAAAAAAGACAACGTATAAAAACAAAAACACAGAAGAAAACAAAAGACAACGAATTTTTTTCAACACCAGAAGGCAAGGAAAAATCACGAATCTGAATCTCAAAGTGAGGTTAAGAAAGGAAAAGATACTAAAATCTAAAATTGACAAGAGTAGAAACAAGAAATTGTCAAGGGATTTTTAATGTTACATACATAAACAAATATGCGAAAGAGGACAAGAGAAAATGAGCGTTATTGATACACGAAGAGAAAGTTTGTTGTTTGGCCTGAGGTAAGGATGGGATTTTATCTGTGATGAAAAGTTCAAGGCTGTTTTGACGGTTGAGTTTAGTCGAGGGCTTTTAAGCCAAGGGTTTGTTTTTGTCTGGGACGATCGGCCCCTCGCAAATCAAACGGCATGAGCTTTGAGCTGGGACTGTAAAGTTTGTTCTGCTTTTGATTTTGGCATGTACAAATCAGCAGCATGGCAGCATGTACAATGTACAACTCCCTCCTTCTTTCTCCATATTTTGCCACCTACTTTTTCATGTCAATGCTCAATGCTCAAGGGTTCAAGAGCTAAAGAGTTTACAAAAAATAATGTACATTTCATCTGTCTAGATTTTAAATGAAAAATTCATGCATTTTATCATCCCATTTTATTCTTTAGTTACGAAACTCCGCACCATAGCAACGTCTTTTGCTATAAAGTTTTTTTTCTTCATTTCTCAGCAAAACATCAGTGTCAAAACTTTTGGATGGGGTAAAAAGGCATTTATAATGTTCATTCAAAAATAGTTGAAAGTTGAACGTTTAAATGTCAAAGTCCGAGTTCAGTTTTGGGCTGTATGAAATACACTTTTGTGTACAGTCCATTGAAATCTACCCCCCTTGAAACCGCTAGACACTCTTGAGTCTTGAGTTGAAAAAGTTGGAAGTTGAAAGCTCGTCTGAAATATGGAAAATGGAAAATGGACATGGAAAATCCTTGACTTGCTTTTTCTCTTTTGTCTTTTATTTCTCTTGTGCTCTTTTCATATTGAAATTTTTAGAGCTATTGAAATAACAAATCAAAAAATGTACACTGTAAAATACAGTGATTTATTCAACGCTGAAAACTCAAAAAGCACTCGAGAGGTTTTAATGTTCGATGTTCGGCCAACTCCCTGACACGTTTTATGACATTGGTTTAAATTTAGCAAGAAAAATCAATGCCACGGGAAAGTTTCATTGATCCATTTTCTCTGACTCGAGCGGATCTGTATTCTCTCTATTAAAATTATCCAGAAAATTTTCCACTTGTTTTTAGTCTTCAGAGTTTTAAATACATGTGAAAATATCATTCAACTTTTTCTTTACACTTTACAACTGTTCTAGTTTTAATCTAAAACCAACAAATTTCCTACAAAAAAACTGTTTAAAAATCTCATCATCAACTTTCAATTTTAGACGGTTCAAAAGACAAAATGTTCCGATTCCAAGGAAATCTCGTTTTCAGAGAAATCCTTTTGATATTTGTGCCCTGTATTTTCTTTCCGTCTTATGCTCTAGCAACGCCACTTCTAAGGCAACCACATGATTCTGAAACTGAAAATACTCAAAAATTGAGCGTGTTGAGGGCGGCAGAGGAATTAAATGTCTTCAAAAACTGCACCTTTCTCATTGCGACAAATGAAAAGGCGGGAGATGAAAAGGAGGCAGGATTTTGGGAAACCAATTTTTATTATGAAATCCAACAAGACATTCTTCAAGCACTGTCTAAACTCCAATCTGTTAGACAAGTGTTCAACTTGGAAGTGGAGTTTGCACCACTCGGAGATCAAGTCAAGCCGAGTCACATCATCAAACATCAGGAGGAAATCTGTGTTGTTCAACTTGTAATCCCACGACTAAAAGATACTCCAACAATCTACATGTATCGACCTTTGGGCCGAAAAGATCTGCAGAATAAAAAGTGGCTCCCTTTCTACAACCATGCAAATACTTTGGTGGACATGTTCATTCTCGTGGCTCCACCTTCAAGTTACGTTCCTCGTGAATTTGGATTCCTGTGTGGATTCCCTCTCAACTATTTTCTTTGGACTTATTCTCTCAAGCCTGCCAATGATTACACAACCGATTCAATTTTATTACAGCCAGAACTTGATCACATTGGTGAAACTTTTCTGCTCAGATGTCAGGACGGCGAGTCAATATGTAAGACAGATTTGTCCCAATTTTCATACTCCGATTTCGAGACATACAAAAGCATTAAGCAAGCCCTGCGGAAACGTCGAAACAATTTGCATGGGTCCAAAATTTGGACCCGTTTTCCGGTTTATTATGGGAAAAGCGAAAGATGGTCATTTGAAGATTTTGAAAGGTTGAGGAAATTGAAACTCTCGGAAGCGTATAAAAATTGGCATGTTTTGGGACTCTCAGATGCAAAATTGGCACTCACACTAGCTCAAAAACACAATTTTACACTAGAGTCGCCCCCTTCGGAGGTGGAGGGTAATTATCAAGCACTCTGTCATCATGGACAAATGATGCCAAAATCTGTTACGTTTGGGTTTGATTCGTCGAGTCCCCCAGTTTTTCTCAAGCTGATACACATCAATATCGTACACACGGCCAATGAACAACTAGATGGCGCTTCTTGCTTTCATGATTTTTGGATCCCGTTTGAACCCTTCATCTGGTGGATTTTTGGTATAACCTTGCTCATCCTTGGTTTGCTCATCAAAATGAGTCAATGTCTTTTGTCACCTGGGGTTTTGATATCTCCGGATCCGATCCTCTTCCTCGTTTGTAAACCAATCCTGAATCAAGTTTCTGAAATTAAGTCCAGAGGGCGCAATTCGGATTTTGACAAGTATTTCTACACATTTTGGGTCATGGTCATTTTTTCAATCTCCAACTTTTATCTGTGTATTCTGCAAAGTCATCGAGTGTCTCCAGTGTTCAGTGGATCTGCTAAATCCTTTCAAAACCTTCTTGACCAAAACTACAATTTAACAATTAGGGGGGATACTTTCTACTCACTAAATACAACTTTTCAGCTTTGGGAAAACGTTCAGAAAGGAAACGAGAACTTTCGCAATAAAAATGACAGTGATTGTAAGAGTTTACCATTTTTCACCTGGAATAAACTACTCCTTGAACACGTTTCCGTGATAAATAGCTTTACAACTGATGAAGAGCGCCGAGAATTTTTCACCAAAGACAAAATTGGAATTGTTCAGGAGCTGGATTTTACTTTTGAAATCCTACCAAAATTATACCACCAGCAATTTTTTGTTATCAAGGAATCATTTTTTGAACTGCCCCACGTGTGGGCATTTTCCATGCCGAATGTTGACGGCCCACTTGAGTCTTTGACTCTTTTGTCCAGTTCCGGAATCCTGGATTTTTGGAAGCGCTTTGAGACCATGTCCTATAAAAAGTGGGATGACAAGTTTAAGTTTGGCAGAATGCTTAGGGAACAGTTGAAAGCCCAGGAACAGGAAGAGGAGAGAATGTCCAGTGAGGATTCTGTTTTCAGAGGCGCCATCTGGTTTTTCATCATCGGGATCGGCCTGGCATTCGTTTATAGGTTTCTCGAAATATTGAGACGGCAGCGGTTTCCTTTGTTTCTGTTCCTTGCTTTGAGCATTCATCTCCACAATTAGCAGTGAACTTTTAAACATGAGGATGCAAAACTAACAAAATGTCCAGAAAATGTCAAGCCAAGAAAAAATACTTTTCTGCATCTTCATGAACCTTTGGAAATAATTCAGAACTTATCTTGAATCATTGAATCATGCATCTTGAGCACAAAACGAACGTCTTAAACAGAGTAGTGCTTGAAATATGAATAGTAAAATATGTCTTTGACTTTTAGATGAAAAATATGTACAGGAACAAATGGTAAATTTTGTGGGAATCTGACGCCGTTCAAAAGAACAAGAAAGTTTGACTCTACTTTAATTTGAAAGTTCAATTTGTCTTTTGTCCATTTTTCTTCATTCTGTACTCTAAATTTTTGTGCATCGTGACTTAAAATGAACATCAACTTTTTTATTAACTTACCTATACAAATCAACTTTATACAGCAGACAAAGATTTTTTTTTCAGATTTTTACAGGCATTATTTACTCAATCGCAAAATTGCTTGCTATGGGTTTTCGTAACTAAAGAATAAATGAGAAAAAATGAACTTGTATTTTTTACTTGGCTCATTATTGCAAAATTTCACTCGACCTTCAAAATTCTAAAAGTTTTCCGGATTTTTCTCGACTAAATTTTTGACTCCATTTGTGTTTGTCATCCAACCTCTAAATCTGTTTGTTTATGCCTTTAAAAGTTTTAGTAAATGTTTAACCGGCGTCAAAGTGTTCAAATTCAACTAGTGCAAAATAACATTTTTATCGATAAAATATTATGTTTGGCCATTTTAGGTTTGTTGTCATGGTTTTTGTTGTCGCCGTTTCCATTGTTATTTATTCATATTTGGATTCTCAATATTGCGTTTGTGTTTGTTTGAGCAAAATAAACTCTCAGTCCATTTTTAATTTGCAATTTACAATTAGACAAAAATGTCCAAGAAATCCAACTGTTCCCTAAAACTACTCACAAATTTCAAACTTGCATTTTTCATCATTCATCATTCCTGAATTATCAATTATTAATTTTCAGTGGTCAATGAACCACAAAAAAAATTTCCAAGTAATTTTTAAGTTGAACGGATCACCGAAAATTGGATAAAAAACTGAGAAATTGTCTAATCCAAGTAAAAAATTGATATGGAAGAAGAGCAAATGAATCTAGATCCTAAATCCGAATCCCAATCCACATCAAAAGATGAACAGAAATCCCAAGTTCATCAAAACGTTGGTCAAGATCCAGGTCAAAATGGGGTGTCAAAGGAAAGGAGGAC
>JAQGBI010001379.1:0-10398 GCA_034698325.1 Sminthurinus elegans
AGGTATAGTCAATACTGAGAATATGATTTCTAACAAGTAAATAGAAACCTAAAGGAAACCGCAGACTCATTTAAACACATGTTAAAATCGTCATTTTATATGTACATGTATATTATCATGAAATCACATTCAATCCTTCTCTATGAACATGAACATGAGATTTTTACTCATTGAAGCATAATAATAATATATATAGAATTTCAAGTCTAAAAATAAAATCATCTGCTCCATAGACATGATCGTACAGTGTAAGTTTTTACTTTGAAAATACAATACGACATGCAATTTACTATATTTTTTTATCTATTATATTTCTCCTCATCCTGGCACAACAAAGTGATTAGGGATTCGTAATATTGCAGAACATCAGCAGTAATATAATATTAAAATTGAATCCTATATTTAGTATTTTTACAACAGCTTCCGTATCAACGACAAAATACATTTACATTTGTTCATTTTAGATACATAATATTATTATGATACAGAAGCATTTCTAGAATCTTGATAGAGACTCTCCTATTTTCGTCACATGTTCTATTAAATGCAATATTGCATCTTGCATCTTACCTAGTTTGTAGTTTGCTTCATGTAAGCTTTTCCAATTGCTATTAAAATGATAGTGATCATAAATGTTGGATGAAAATGAATCTTTATGTATACATGATACATTTTAACAATGGGTGCATGATGAATGATGAAAATCAGAATTCAGAATCAAGAATCAAGCCAGACTGCACTGCCATAGATGCAATACAATCAAGTGCAGAATGAACCGTGGATGTGTGTGCCCTGGTTTTTGCTTTCTCCTTTCTCCTTTCACCACAAGCACACAGTTAAAAATTCTAATCGCATTAGCCATTCCTTTTATTCGCATTCTTTTTGTATACTTCTCATACAAAAGAAAATCGATGTGTAATGTGTAATATTTCCCATTATGTATACATACACATACACAGTACAAACAAACACCTCTGCACATATTTATTACCTGATGGTCTATATTGTGTGTAGTTTCAAGTATGAACCTAGAATTCTCCTATCACCAATATAATGTGCAAAATACTATGTACACACAAGCAGTGATGCATGTCTTTTTTTTGTTTCATCTATATACATATTCATATTCATGCATGCATACCAAATGCAAACTGTATCCAGTATTCAGTATCCAGTGACTGATTGTGAGTACTATAGTATATAGTTTTTTTTGTATACCTGACTTTTGCACTCACCACTGTTCACTGTTCAACATTTGCATTCACATTTGCTTTTGACAGGTGAGGGAATGAAAGAACTATAGAGAGAAAGGTATAGAAAGAAAGTTGAAAAGAAACAAGTCAGGTAGGAGGAAAAAGTAAGCAAGTCCATTTTCCATTTCATTTCTCAGCAATCCAGTCCAATCCAATGTCCAACTCCAACTCGATATATCTACCTGAATTACTACTCTCAGCTCTCTGCTTTCACCGCGAAACCTCGGGAACCTGAAGTTGGACTCGTGAACACAGCAGTCAGGAATACGTATTAGGAATTAGGAAGTACCTAGCGGTATACTAACTTGTGTAGTATATCATACAATATATCATATATATATACATATCGTAATTTTCCTTCCATTTACTTGGCATGGTTCGTCATTCGTTATTCCTTATATGATGTATCATTTGTACATTCGTTAGTTTGTTCGGACAATTTATCCTGTGGCTTTTGTGTGCAAGTATTTTACTCGTGGCAGAGAAAGGAGAGAAGTTAGGAAGTGAACGGACTAGGGATAACTACACGTACCAACACCGTCCACCACGGCCGTTCATTATACAGTATACACGTACACGTATAGGTAGAAACTAGAATCATTTTTTCCTTCGAGTATCAAATCTATTCTTTTCTTTACTTGTTTTTCTTTAGTCTATAAAGACATTTGGATAAATTCAACAACGGAGAAAAGAAACTAAATCAAATGAACATCTCACACTCAGTCATGAAGTATCAACAGTGAACAGTGTAGTGAGTGAATTTTGAATTTGTGACAAAACTAAATATATATTATTATTATTATTATATGTATTGAGAATTGAGAATTATTGAGAAAAAGTGTGATCATTTGATTTGTGATTACTACATCCTGTAAATATCTGTAAAATTCCTATACAAAAGTAACAACCTATTATATAACGAGTTGAAAAATTAATAATAAAATAAAAATACTTGAATACTGTACCTGAAATCCGGAATCTATAAAATATAAAATTGAGTGAAAATCTACTATATCATACATCATAATTATTTACGTAGTGCCTGATAAAATAAAAAATATAAAGGTAATGAGTATTCCTCCTTTGAGAATTATATCGTAAATCCTAAGTAAAAATTAAATATATAGAGACGAAAGACAAAGTGATATGTGATAAAAGTTAACATATAAAGTATAATATGAATTTATGGTGCATGCAGATTAAAATGCATAATATGTGAAAGACTGTGATTGGCGTTGTTGTGATTATTGAAATTTGAAATTTGTATCTGGAAATGGGGATGTACAAAATACAAAAAGGAGGACGTAAAATGAACAACAACAACAACAAACAGAATTGGTATTTTTGACATATCCTATCCGGGCATCAAATGAGAAAATAAGGTTTGAATTTCATACAATAGATAAGTAAATGTATAGATAATAGAATTATTCATCCAAAGATTAATCCTCTTCAGCGCAGCAGAAGTTAAAGCTAATAAAAAGTAAAAAAAAAGTAAGAATGGAAATTGGGAAAAAAATATAAATCATTACAAAAATCCAATAGAAACAAGTTTAAACCCCTAAAAGTAAAATGAGCAAAGTCATGAAGCCCCTTGCAAAAAACTCAAGTCAGCCACATCGAGGAAGTGTAGCTTCCACTCAGAATGGATATGCATTCAAGATGCGTTCAACGGAAGCATCTGCATCCATCGTGATGAAGCCGGGTGGTCCACCCCAAAGGAATCATCATGTCTTCAACCGTAGTATGAGCCTGAGTGAGACAGAGATTCATAATCATTTTGGTTTCTCCGAGTCTGACGAGGATGAGGAGGAGGAGAAGAGTGAACCCATTGAAGATTTCATCCTAGATCATGGTGGTGGTGGAGCTGGTGTTGGGGATGATGATGACAATGATGAGTTGGTGGATCGAGATGTGATGGCTATGATCAACAGTGAATTTGAGGATGATGATGATGAAGATCCCTATCAACGTCAAATTGGCTATCCTCCCCTGCCTAAATACAAGACACCAATCCCAGCAAATCCACTGGATAAACTGGGCACACTAACCCCACTGGGAGAGATGACTGAACCCTTGTCAAGTGGAGCAAATAGCCCCGCATCCTTTATCATGGGGAAGAAAGGGAATAATAATAATAATAATAGTAAAAATAGTACTAATAATAATGAGAGTACTAGTCCTTCTAAGTCTAGAGGACCAAGTCGACTCGCTATAATTGATAAAGAAAATCCAACACCCGCTCGAAGTCCAAGTCGAAATAGTCCGTCTAATTTGAAGATTGATCATAATTCTGGAGGTGGGCCTGGAGGTAGATCTGAATCTGGGTCTGGTTCTGGAGGTGGAGCAGGAGGCGGTGGAAGAAGTGCAACTAGTCGGACAAGTATGACGAAATCCAGAGATCCATCTCCATCCTCTTCCTCTCCGATTCGTGGAGCACATCATGGTCCAGCTAAAACAGCAAAAACTTCAGAATATGCGGATGACTCTGATGAACCATCTCGACCTCATCATACACTTGCTAATACTGGAAGACAAGGAAGTAGTGGCTCAGAGTTCCCACAGTCCACATCGAAACCAAAAGTACTTGCTAGACAAAATAGTAGTACTGACTTTACCACCGACGTTCCAAAAAATAATATGGGTAATAATAATAATAGTCGAGCACCTCTAACAACAGCAACTTCTCGTAGCTCTGATAATTTCCCAATAACAAATTCCAATCCAAAACAAAACCATTCCAATTCCAATAATAATAATAATAATAGTCGAAACCATAATCAAAAAAGCTATGCATTTTCCGACACTTCCTCCGCCCCACCAAACCCCCGTATGAAGAAGGATAAACGTGACTCACATGCACACGGTCATGGACGTGGACGCGGACATGTACATGATTCACATGATGATGACCATGATAATGATGACAATATTTCCATTGGAACTCCACCATCTTCAATCTTAGCTCCAGCTCGTCATCATAATCACATGAACTCGGATTCAGCATCCGCACCCTCCTCTTCCATTCCACAGCGAGAACGAGGACCCAGACAGACTAGCAGTACAGATTTCCCTCTTGACCGACCCATCCGCGGAGCTCCAGACATAACAATTGGAGGAGCAACAACGGAATTTGATTCAGACAGTCCCATGGGACCTGTACCCCCTGAACTTAAAACTCGCCCCCGTCCCGTAAGACAAGAAAGTAGCAGTACAGATTTCCCATTGACTACATCAAACAACAACAAGGACAAGCATAATAATAATAACAGTCGGGCACTTGTTCGACAAAGTAGTTCTACAGACTTTCCCATGGATGTAAATCCATCAAACAATGGTCGAGCGGGACTCAATGCAACAGCAGCCTCATCCGTAACAATGTCAATGTCTCGACGTGGAAGTAGTACAGATTTCCCAATCTCAACTAATCGAGGAATCCCTCGACAGTCTAGTAGTACGGATTTTCCACTTGAAAACAGTAATATGAATAGTAATAACAACTCTAATAATAAGAATAGAACCTTTGCTCGTCAAAGTAGTAGTACAGATGTCCCGGTGGAAAATAGTCGGATCAACCAAAGGAAAAACAGCAGCAGTACGGATTTTCCACTGGATGGTGGAAATAACAATAATCGAACATTCCCCAGACAGACGAGTAGTACAGATTTTCCTATGGATAGAACTAGACAGCCAAGCAGTACTGACTTTCCTCTTGATCGACCTAGACAAGCGAGCAGCACAGATTTTCCTATAGATAGAACCAGACAGCCTAGTAGTACAGATTTTCCTCTTGATAGACCGCGACAAGCTAGTAGCACGGATTTTCCTATGGATAGGCCGAGACAGACGAGTAGTACAGATTTTCCTATGGATAGAACCAGACAAACCAGCAGCACGGATTTTCCTCTTGATAGACCGAGACAAACCAGCAGCACGGATTTTCCTCTTGACCGACCTAGACAAGCAAGTAGTACAGATTTTCCACTAGATAGACCCAACAACAATGCAAACGCTATGAAAAATAGTAGGACTTTCAGTGTAAATAGTAGTACAGACTTTCCCCTGGAGAAAGCTGGGAACAATAATAATAATACTATGGGTAGGGGTTTCTCCCGGAGGAACAGTAGTACCGACTTCCCAATGGACCCCATGGACCATCACAATTCAAATCCAAATCCGGGTCGAAGACAACCAAGCAGCTCATCTGAATTCCCAATGTCACCTTCTAAGCAAGCGAACCATAATCCAAGTAACTATCCATTCTCCGACACTTCCTCCGTTGTCCCAACTGCTCGAGGAAAGAAAGATAATAAACACATGGATGAAGATGACATTTCTATTGGGATCCCTCCCTCTGCCATTTTATCCCCCGCTCGTCAACATCAAATGAACCTTGGTTCAGACTCTTCACCGGATTCTGTCCGGAAATTAAATCTGAATTCAAATTCCGCATCCCAAGATTCAAATTCAATGGGAATGTCTCCTAAACTTCAGAACCGATTGATATTGTCACCGGCTGAGTCCATGTCATCCATTTCTGATGGAATGGGCATAGGAACCGGAATGGGGACTGGGATAGGAATAGGGAATAGGAAGACTGGTAATAATAATAACCAAAATCAGCACAATAGCTCTGGTAGTAGTAACCGCACGACTTCAAATTATCTTGGTGCTTCAAAAAGTAGTCCTAAAAGGACAGCAACTCCTCGGCCTAGACTTGAAGATGAGATTGATTCGGATGCAACAAATATGGATTTGAGTAGGCCTCCAAACCTAAGGGCTAATTTTAAAAGTAGTAGTCTTGACAAGGACTATGACTATGAATTTTCCGATGTGGAGAAAGTTCAATCATTTGATCGAGTCAGATCTTGGCAAAGGAGCTCTACCGGAAATGGGGCATCACCTGTTTATTCTGCCACAGCGGATGCGGAATTCTCCGCTGCTTTGGATGGCATGATTACTAAATTACATGGAGCAAAGGTATGTCAAATTATTATTATTCATTTTTTACTATTTGCTTTATATATGAAAATTATTGTGGAAAAGCATGATTTTTTACTGACCATTGGCATTAATAATAAGCAATAGAGCTTTAAAAAAACAACTGCAAAACCTTCAAGCTGAAAAACAAAAGCAATTACTTATATTATATTGTAAAATCACAAAATGACTGAGATTCAAAAAAAATATGAAGATGCAGCTGTAAATAGTGATAAGATTTACTTTTATTTTTTACTGTCAAACTTTCAAAAAAAAAGAGTAATATGTCATTCCTGTAAATCTATGTATTTTAGTGTGTTTTTTTCTATGTGCATGTCACATATAATACGTAGAAGCTTCCGTAGTTTACTGCCATATTATGCTATATCTGGGCTCTGGACACATGAAGAAATTTTGCACATGGTGAAAGTATATCTAGATTCTAGATCATGCCCAACTACATATTATATAAAACAGGAGTCAAAACACCTGGAGCCTAGAATGTGTAACGTGTATCGTATGACGACATGATGTACAATATACAGTCAGGACAGTATGTATATTATACAGTGATTTTGGAACTCTAAACTCTAAACCTACTGACTGCCTATACTGACCACTCTAATCAACCATGTCATTTAATGACTGATTTACGTGAGGGCAACCTTTCGGAGTTTGGAATATTCGGAATTGGAATCACAGTTGAAAATATATGTCAATCCACTACATGAAATGTAATGGTAATAATAGTGAATAGTTGTTTGCCTGGATCCTACAGCACAAAACACAAGCCCCTGTTTTCTGTTTACTGTTTAACGGTGTGCACGTTTTCTTGTTCATGTTTTGAATTTGATGTTTGATGTGAGTGACGGTGGACTGCGTAGCGTAGGTACTACATACATACATACATACATATGATGCAAGTGAATGTAGAAAATCGTACATCGTATTTACACGCTATAACTATTATACTGACTCATGTTTTCAAGAAAAGTGCATGTTCTTATACTTATTACGACTTACAAATCTTACAATAGTATCCCCTATATTGATACTGACATTTATTTTTATATGCATGCACACATGTAGATTAAACCTATATTCTACATTCTACATACATGCACCAAAAATAACTTGACAGATAAACGACATTGCTATTTTATATATGTAAGTTTTACGTTCATTTTGCACATGTATGAAAATTTGACGCTTTTACCTTTTTGTTTTCCGATTCCTGGATTCTGAATTCTGATGAACGACCAGGTTTATTATATGAACTACGTATACATATGTACATTATACATGTATAATTTTTATGTACAGAAATGAGAATTTCCAAAGAAATAAAGGAAGAGTGAAGAAAGAAAGAATGAGGAAAAAGAAGTTGAGGATTTTTGTAAGGATTATGAACTATGGACTTGTTTTCCTTAGCATTGTCATTATTATTACTATTATTATTGTGGTTGTAGTTTGTAGTGGTGCAATCCCGGAAAAAATATTCGTGCACGTACGATATTTTACTCCTACTTTAGTACACCATTCACCATTTACAATTGCATGCCATGAGAATAAAATGTAGAATGTAGAGTGTAGAATTTTGACTTTTGACGTTAGAAAGTAAAATCATATTTTCTTTTCCTCAAATTTGTGCATGTATGATGTGTGTAGTAGGTAGTGTGTAGATTATACAATATACTTGCATTATATCATGTACTTGCAAAAGTATGATATACGATGTACGATATACTATAATATAGAATAACCCAAAGTTCAAAGTGTCACTAGGTCACATTGGATATGGATATAAAATTATACATAAAAAAGAAAAGAAAAAGAGGAACACAAATTGTGTGGAGTAAATTTTTCTTAATGAGTGGCTTACACACACACAACACTCATGCACATACACACTGACCCCAATTTAACCAGAAAAAGTTTTCTTTCTTTCTTTTTCTACTCTACTTTTTCCTTTGCTTTGGTATTTGAATGATGAAGTACGATAGACTTAAATAGAAGAAAAGTAAATTCACTGGTCACGATTCATTTCACGAATCACGAATCTAAATAAACAATATGATGTACATTTGTGAGGTTACTTTTGGTACTTGTTACTTTGTATTTTACCACACACATGTACGATGTACTTCTAACGAGTAACGAGTCCTAAAACTGTGCATAATTACAGAGTATAGTAGTAACAATACAAAACTTTCACCACTTTCACTTTCCATAGTGTTTTCAAGAGAATTAAAACTCCTCTTTTATTTTTTTTTATTCATTGTAATAATTGATAATTTTAGAAACCTTTCCAGCTTCCTAAATACTTATTTACTTGACCCTTTATTATTGGTTCATTAACATTTAAAAAAAAACACATGATTCTTGCCTTAAAACCAAATCAAGTTTCAAATCTTAATCCATCCAAAATGCACAAAAAGCTTGATTATTTATTATTTAGCTAAACAAGTAAAACTTAAAATAGCATTAAAATTAACAAATGAACTTTAAAATCAAAAATTTATTGCTGCCATCACAAAATATGAAAGAAATAAAAATGGTCATTATTTTATTTTAGTTTTTTTTTGTCAATCTTGACACCTTCACAAACCATGAAAAATGAAAGTAGTTGAAGAAAGCTTAGAAACATTGTTTAGTAAATAGTAAACAAGTCCATTTGAAATTTTAGTATCGAGTATTGAGTATCAAGTTACATAATAAATATTAAGTATTATTCGAAAATCAAACAACAAACAACTTGAAATGTCAAACAAGTAGAAACTTGTATACAAATTCTTTCCAGGTCAAAAATCTATGAGACTCTGCTAGACTCTAGACTCTAGACTGTTTAGAATTTGGAACCATTAGTAATGATTTTATGATCATAATCCTATATGCTATGCATAATATCGTAATATCATAACATTATAATATTTGGTGTACACAAGCATACGGCTTAGTTCAGTAGCAACATTTTCATGCAGAGAGGAGAGAGCTGGAGAAACTTATGTAACATTTGTGGATAAAAAAGTAGATAACCTAGTTTTGCATCTCATTGATCGCATTAGTAATAACATGAAACCCATATGTACAATATATATATGAAGTCGGCTATTCTGTTGTTTAGTTCAAGTGCTAAAATACAAACAAAAAACTGTAACTTCGAAGATATTCCTCGTATTACATGTGCAATGTACAGTAATTTTGGTTCACTATTTACTATTTAGATAAGTGTTTCCAAGCGGTTATCGTTACACATTCTAAATTGAAATGAATTTGATAATACTGTATGTGAAATAATAAATAATCAGTATACATTATACATACATAAATACTCTTTAAGTGAAAGCATGAAACATGAATATGAATGTAAAGAATACAGATCCTTAGGTAAACAAAAATAGAACAAGAACCTTTAATAAGGAAAGTGTGATACATGAAACATGTGAGATTTGGTGATGATGGAAATTCTATTACGTTTATGATCCCACCACTCGATTCATGACTCTAGGAAAAAATTTGGACACGGAATCAGGAATCACAAAAGGAAATCCTGATCACACAAACAAACGAGAATAATTCTTCTTTCCACAATTTTATAATGATACATGTTACACGTCATTTAACTTTCATGTCATTTTCTTAGTGGTAATTACTATTGTATACTTTGAGCTGTGATCATGCTTTGTGCTTTAGCTTGCATAATGTTGTATCAAGTCTTAAATTCACAGTTTGCATGTACTTTTCCTGCTTCTTAGAAAAAGAAAGGAAGAAAGAAAAGAAAAGAAAGCTATAAAAGTCAAATGTGTGTTAATTAATAGTTTTGATGTTTTGATTTTTCCTGAAAAAAAATTGCATGCTGCTTGTTTTTCCGCTTTCCCCAAATTTCTACCTTTAGTTAAAACTTTCCATGTTTAAAAGCATCAGTATAGTATCATTTAATATTTTGCTGAATGTAACACGTGAATCCACACTGAATCATGAGAAATAATATTTAATATTTAACATTTACCTCCGTCATAAAAGGGAGGATACCAAAATATGGGAAATTGAGAGTAAAAGTAAAAAGTGAAAGTCCATTGTCCATTGTACATTGTCCCATTTCACGTCAACTGCTTGGTGTTTGGCTTTTGGTTTTTTGACCTGTTCAATCATATCAAAAATGCCC
>JAQGBI010001380.1:0-10396 GCA_034698325.1 Sminthurinus elegans
GTTTGTTCACTTCTCAACTGTCCGCATATGAAATAATGCCACTGCTCCATTGTCCGCACACTGCAGATCCCAGACGATTTGCTGCTATTTTAACAACGAGTCACGAAAGGCCCAAAAAAATTAAAGCCTCTTCCACTTTTTTTCAGCTGCTCCAGAGTTTTTTGTCTCGTAGTTTCTCAAGTGCATAGAAAAAAAACCGGAATAAAAACTGGAAAAAATAAAGAGACATTGAAATATTGATATTTGATATTTTTCATCAACGGAACATTCAACGTTTTACTTTATATCATTTTAGAGGAAGGGGAAAAACAGGAAAAATAAAAAAATTATAAATTATTATAAAATAAAATCCAAACCCCAAACTCCAAAATCCACCGGACGCAGAAGCAGATGCAAATGTCCCCTTCCTTAAAACCATGGTAACAAAAATAAACTCTACTTTCCCCTCTGTTGTTCAAACACGCACAGGATGCACCATGCATGATGCTCAAATTCCCCTCCTCTTCCATTTCCCATTTCATTCTCTGTCTGTCTGTCTGCCGCGTCTAAATTTTTACAAGGCTCAACTCAAACTCAAAACTGAAGCCGCACAAACCTCACTCTAAAAAGCAAGAGAGGAAAATTTCCCAGAGTTTTTCTCTGCACTCTTTGCTGCGTTGATATTGAAATATTCCCATTCATTCGTTATTCCTTCATCTGAATCTCATTTCTCATTTGTGTGGCAAATTCCGGACAGTGAAAAAATGGAGGACACTACACAAAGAACACAACGACGAATTGAAGACAACGGCAATGGCGAACCGTCAAATTTTGAGGTAAATCAAGTTTTACACGACGTACGAAATATTATTTATTTTTGTTTTCTTGGTCTTTTTTATTTTGAAATGGTGAGTGCATGAGAAATTGCATAAGTATAATTTTTTAGAGGAATAATTTTAATTTTTTTACACGACATTTTTTTGCTTTTCGGCTTTTTAGACTCTACTTAAACAGAGCAAGTTTCTGCAAGTTGTAAAAATGCTCGAGAGAAAACTCTTTTACGACATCTCAGATGAAGAGAGAGCACAACTTAAAGAAAAGGTGAGAGATTCTTGTGCTTTTTGTTTCCATGCATTTTGCATGTATGAGAAAATTCATTTGTGTGTCAAATGCCAAATGTAAAATGAAAAGTGATTTTGAATTCCTTTCTTTTGATGTTTTCAAATATTTAGATTCGTGCAACGTTGGAGGAAATGGAAGAAATCCGAATTCAGCAAGGATATGAAATTCCACAAGAAGAAGCAGAAATTGTGTTGGTTCAGCCGCCGAGCTCAGCGGAGGAAGCCCTTCAAAATGACGGCGTACGTTTTATGTTTTCCCTGTACATTTTTAAATCAAGGGTTATTCCTCTTACAATTTGCAATAATCCGATCGGGGATGAAGTTTCCCCATTTTTTTGCAATGGCTGTTCAATTTTATTCACATTTGAGATTTGAGAGGTGCTTTAATTCCTGTGGATTTTATATTTTTCTACAGAAAACTGACTGAATTGGAAATTTCCTGTGTCAAATCCGGCTTCAAACTCAAGCACACGAGCATCCGCTCAAATGAAGCCCAAATTTCAACTCATCAAACTCTAATTGCATTTTACAGTTTTATTCAAAAATTTTATTTAAAAAAACATTGACATATTCAATTTTTTGACTTTTGTTTGTTTTGTTGGATTTACAATTTTAATTGATCCTGTTTTGTAATGATTCACCACAATTTTATTGATGCTTCATTATTCATGATTCAAATTTCCAATTCACGCTAAATTACAAAATAATGCTTAATTTTTTTCCCTTCAAACAATGTGCACAATTTAGAATATAGAATGTAGAATAAAATCAAGATTACAAATATCTAATTATTCAAGTGTTTTTTCTATCTACGGCATTTAAAATTCAAATTCAAGTTTGAATGAAACAGCCATAGCAAAGAACAAACCACAAAGAAAAAACTGCTATTATTTGCATTCCTCTTTGCCGCATGCACGCGTACTTTGGCAGATTTGACAAACTGTTAAATTGTGAGCTGGCTCATAGGCGACTTGTGCGCTTCTCGCTGGATTCAAATACTCATACACGAGAATCGGCGGGTTCTTGGCATTGGCCACCAGAGTTTGTTGAGTCGCCTGGAGGCTGAGACAAGTCGGCGGATGCCCTTTGATTTCAGTGTAGTAGACGTCCATTTTGGTGTTTCCTTCTGACAATTCAAATCTCTGGGCATTTTCCGGCCTTTGTTTCATAAAATCACTGTCTGCTTCGTAATCTTCTCCATAAAACGCGTAGCCGGTGGGAAGTTGGATGGAGGCTATGGAATCTCTAGCGCCGCTTGTGTGATATGAATTTACACACAAAGTCAATTCGGTTTCACTCGGTTCTTCCGGATCTGGAATCCTCATCTGCAATCCAAAAACACATGAATAAAAAAGTATTATTTTTTACACTGGGGAAAAACTGTCAAAGAGGATAAAAAGGCGTACGTTTGCTGTGATGTTGAAATGGTCCAGTACGCTTCGCGGGAATTGATTTTTGATGGGGATGTACCAAGATTGGGTCATTTGAATGAGGGCCGGTCCACCTCCTCTTGCTTGCACCGTCACATTTTTTGAACTAGCTGGAAGCTCAAATTCCTGGAGAACCAAGCGGTTCCAGCGACGGACCGAGACTTCAAGCTCCGTGTCATTGGAATTGGAATCGGAAGATCTGGAAGCTCGAATACTCAGCTGGAGCTCGTCTTTATCCACAAATCTCGTTCTTGTCCTGAGGGCGAATTCTGAGAGGGCGGTGAGGCCCATCATCGTGTCCTGAGTAGATATAAACCCTCCCTGTGGATTCCGCTGACTGAGAAGCCATTTGTTGATTTTAAAAGTGGAAATGTCCAGTACTGACATTGACATTGGGTTTTTCCATAGATGGGCGAGAAGGGCGTAAGAGGTCATTTCAATGGCCAATGGGCCGCTCGCCACTTCTGTCTTATTCTTCATGTCCCAATATTTGAAATTCATAGAGGTTTTTGCCCCCTTTTCCATTTTGTCAAAGAAGCGGGTTTTTTCAGGGTGATTTCCCGCCATTAAAGTGGCGGCCACGAGATTTGTGATGTAGTTGTCATCTTGTTGATAAACGGATGGTGTGGAGATGAAATTCATTCCCTTTTCAATGGCCACTCTCAAATCTCTCAAATTAAGATTGCTGTTTGAGTTTTCATTGACTTTGATGAGGGCGAGGGTGATGTACGCGGTGAGGGCGACGCCGTTACAACCGTAAAGGCACAGTTCAGGGTGATACGTGGGCCCTGCTACTAGCGACAAGAACGAGCCGTCTGTTTGCTGTCTGCTCAGGAGGAACTCCGTCGCCCTTCTGATGACATTGTTGTCAATGGTGATGTACTTTTGAGCTTCCACGAACCACCGGAGGACGTAAGAGGTCAGCCATGTTGTTCCAGGTTGATGCTCCCACACCGCGAAGGAGCCATCACTTTTTCTGTACTTGAGCTGATGGGCATAGCCTAAAAACCCCGAAACCAAAACCAAAGTATGAATAAAACAAAATAATATGTGAATCAGGCTTTGACGTGATGTTTAAAATAAACTCAAACCCGAGTTCCGAGTTCGATTCCCACTGAAGTCACATACAAAAAGAAGCCTTTTTTTAGCATTTTTCGAAGTTTTACGTTTTCATTACAAAATTTTTAGCATACAATCAATTACACGGGTTTTTTAAATGTCAAATTTTTACCGAAATTCGGGATTTTATAACATTTTTCTCGGCTTAAAAAAACCAAGGTCATGCTAAAAATTTTGTAAGTGAGACATAAAAATTCAAAAACTGCCAAAAAAAAGCTTCTTTTTGAATGTGGCCCCAGTGGGAATTGAACTCGGAACTCGGATCTTCTGCGTGAAGATTGATGTGAGTCAATGGAAGAGAAGTGAAATAAATTTTGTCCTCTTGACTGAAATATTTACTCACCCGTTTCCAGATTTGCCTTGGCGGTTTGCATAACGTCCTTGGCGTCCGAGTGCGTCGCTGTCAGATAATGAAGAGCGAGGACATTCGGAACAAATCGTATCATATTCTGCTCTCCGCAGCCTCCCGGAAGTTCGAGAAGATGGCCCAAATTAGAGGTCATCGTCCCCATGGGATCACCAACCACAGTCAGTTGAAGAGAACTCGCGCCCTTGACCACATTTTCCAGAAATTCGACGTCAAAACTTGCCTCTCGACTCAGATTCCCATAGCCAGTTTTTGCATCAAACATGAAAAGCTGACTCTTAGTTTCCCTCACGCCGTCCGGCTTGACTTTGAGATAACGACGCATCGAGTCCCCTGCAGCCCCATCTTCAGTTACGACTTTGACCTCAATCGGGATTTCACCAATTTCCATTGGAGTGATGACAAAATGAGTCAGGGTGGCGTGATCTTTTTTGACTCGGAGGGAGCGGGTTTTATTTCCCCTTTTATTGTCTTTAGCATCCACAAAATCAAAGCCCGAGTCGGAGTTACCCTGCTTGTTGAAGAGGGTGACGAAGACGTTGACATCTCGATCAAGATAGTTGTGGACGATGACCTGGAGGTCAAAGGACTCGTATTTGACGACGGAGTAGGGCAAATTGAGGGTGACGAAAAAGGGCATGAATCCGGTGATGGTGGCGGGACTGGCGACTCCGAGTCCAGTTCGCGGATTGAGGGAAAACCCGCTGATGATCCAGGAAGTGAGAGTGTCCGGCAGGATTTTACTGAGGGTGGTTGTGCTGCTGTTGTTATTGCTTTCAAATTCCTCCCAGAGCCAAGTCTCCGGGAATTTTGTGCGGAGTCGAGAGTCCACCTGCGGAATACTTGACGCATCCGTTAAATCATTTCCATCCGCTCCCACTTCACCTTCCTCTAGCTCATCACCTGCAAAGCTCGTCGCCACCAGTTCACTGAAAGCTTCAACTCTTTCACTGTCCAGAACGGAGATTCCAAGACGACGGAAGGCCTTTAAGAAGGAGGAGTTGTCCGGGGGGATGATGTCAAGCTCGGACTGTGAAGAATGGAGAGAGGCTCTTTTCCTGTCAACTGCCTCTTGATTAAGATCGTTGTCTTGTTCTGTGAGGAGAAGAAGCGACTGGTCGATCCCTCGAATGGCAATTGTGGAGTCTGGATAAGTTTCAAACTGGATTTCAACGACGGCTCCAGGTTCAACTTCAAGTTTGCTGCTGGTGTTTGACTCTTCCAGTTCTACAAATCCAGGATCATCCCCTGCATAATCGTCATACTCCTCTTCTGTTCTTGCTTCAATTGGCGCGTCCGGAAGTGGACTCCAGGTCGAAATAATCCCAGATCCAGCGATTCCGTTGTCGGTGGAATTATTTATTCCAGCTCCAGGAGCTGGAGCTGCAGCTTGCATTGTGATCGGGCGGGAGACTCGGATTTTGAGATAATTGTGCGTATTAATTGACTTGAAAGTTGAAATGATTTGCTTCGTTTTATTGTGTTCAGTTTGAAAGTAGACAAAGATTTTGAGTCCCGTGTACGCGGCTTTTGGGATCTGGAGAGAAAATGGGAATTCTTTGGCGGGTTCTGTATGATTATTAATAATAGTTTGTGCTCCATGAACTTCCATCGCCGCATCGTTCCACAAAAGATGATGAAAAACTTGTGGTTGAATCGGTCTGTTTGAGCGGATTGTGAAATTGTACGAGTGCCCTTGGACGAAATTAATCGACTTTGGAGGCGGGACGACTTCAATGAGAATTCCGGAGGAGGTTCCAGTTTCTGGAGCTGGCAAGGTGAAATTAAATGTGGATCGTTTGTATTGAACATGAAATGTGGAATTGGCGGGAATTGGTTGGCGTGGAGTGGGAAAAGAGAAAGTGGCGATGCCGCTCAATGGAATGGACGTTTCCTTCACCGGAAGATTCAAAGAGGAGGAGAAATTGACGCGAAGGGAGTTTGTTCGAACGTCCTGGACCGGAAAACCATCTCGGCCTGTGACCTGAAGCAAAAACAAGCGAGATTCATTTAAAAATAAATACTGTAAAAAGCCATTTCAATTACCAAAGTACCCGCCATCAAACGAGGGGGAGTAAATAAATAAATATCCTCTAATTACTTGATTTTAATTCATAGCTCATATCAGGGCCATCTTTGATTTGACCTCAAAACTAAAGTATAGTTGACCTAGGAATTAGTTCCTGAGGTCACTCGAAGATGGAGCTTAGTTCACTTAAAATCATGTAATTGCTCAAAATTCAAAGTCCTCGCCAAAATTACAACTCCCCGCTAAAATTCACGCCGAAATTCGAAACTCCCACTAAAATTCAAAACTCCCGCCAAAATTCGAAATTCCCGGCGAAATTCAAAACTCCCGCCAAAATTAAAACTCTCACCAAAATTTGAGCGGAGTTTAAGTGCGTAACTTCCCGTATGCAAATGCCTTGTAGACATTTGCACCTGACCCGGGATATGCCCTCAAAGGTCATCCAATGACCAGGGTCATGGGTGCCATTATATGACAACTTTGAGGAAACTCAGAATTATTGCCTTAGTAAATTATACGATATGATGATTTTTATCCCAAACATCAGATGGAATAAAAAATAAAGCAAAATGAAATGATTTACCTTGAGTTGGACGGTGATTGGAAGTCCCGGTTTGTACGAAGCCGGTTCGTTGATCCACTGGACGGAGTAAGTTTCTTGTGGGTAAATTCGAACTGTTGCCTCTCCAATTTGCCACCTTCCCGTGTTTTTCTCGGTCACGTTGGCCACGATTGTATTAATGGTGTAAGAGGAATGGGAGCTGCTTAATTTGAGATGAACGATTGCTTCGCCGTCCTTCACCACAATTTGTTGAATTCTGGTTGGGCCGCCTTCGTCGTCCGTCACAGTCACATTTCCGACACCCTGCAGACCTTTTCCGTAAGTGTAGGACGCTTTAACTGTTGCTGCAGCGGAAATCTCTCCAAAGCCGTGCAAAATAGAAGGAGCCTCGACTTTGACTTGGAATTTGGGAAGAATGTATTTCTGCACGTCAAAGTACATCTTTTCTTTGATATTTCCCGCTTCCACTTGAATCGTCCATCTCCCGAGGATCGGCTCACCCGAAAGTTGAAACTCATAAGAACTCAGTCCATTTTTCTTCTTCTGGAATTCCCCAAAGAGAGCCACATTTGGATTTCCATTTCCACTGCTGCTGACGTTTGATGGCTGTGATGCGGACTCGGGAAGTTCAAGTTTGAGGGGCTGCTCCCACTTTTTCATGACATTTCCCTGGCTGTCGGTGATGGTCATGTTGACTCCAGAGGTCAAGTGAGGGAGGTTATTTGAGTCCATCGTGATGACCCGGATTCGGACGAGGTCCTCTGGCTTATAAGCCGGCTTGTCCGTCTGGATGAAAACGGAGGCGAGCTCAACTTTCTTCCGAGACGGACCATCTGCATTTTGTAGTTCTGAGGAAAAGATGAGAGTGTGAGGGGCTTCGTATTCGTGTCCGTCTTTCCAACTTTCCTCCGTAAAGGACCAGGCAAAAAGACGCCAGACGGTTTCATTTCGGGGCATTGGGATGGAAATTTGACCGGATTGTCCAGGACGGAGGGAAATTGGATCACTGTGAATAAGTGTACTTTTGGATGAGTTGGCCATGAGGACACATTTCAACTGCAGGGACTTGGTCGTCGGATTCGGATTCGGATTCACAGTGAAAAATACGGTGTAGTCGGTTCCGGGGCGGAAGAGTAGAGAACTGACGGCTGTGAATCTTTGGGTCTGTTCTTTGGGCTTGTCTTCTTCTTCGTCGTCATATTGTCCAAAGCCTAACCCACTTTGTACAAGCACGAGGAAGAGCAGGAAAAATACGTGACGGATAGTGAAAAACATTTTGGATATTTTTCACTCCTTTGATTTGCCTATTGAAAAGAAATAAATAAAAAATGCTTTTAAGATTCTAGTGACATTAAATTAGTTTAAACGTGGGCCAAAATAAAAAAGAAAAGGTGAATAAATTACAAATAATCACAGGAATTATTTTTTCAAACACTCACATTCAAAATGGTACTCTTTTCTTCTTGTGCCTCTCTCAGAGTTGAGGTTTAATATTTTTATTATTTTACACGCCGTGAAAATAGGTTTGAGTCTTGACTCTTAATTCTAGTGTTTCAAACTGAGGCGATCTGCACAGATGCTCAACTTTTTATACAAATGAGACGAGAGCCCAGAGTCCAGATTCCAGAGTTAACGCGTCTCAATTTGTCCTCTGTCGTCTGTCGTCTATCATTTACTCCAAGTTGTAGCTCCACTGTTTTTTATCGCTCTTCTTGCCCTTTCAATCCCCATCAATTTCACAGAGGTCAAGAATAAATGTGTAAAATACTGTAATATTTGCACATTCACAAAATCTATACAAAAAATCATCTCTTCTTTTACCAGTAAAACCTCGTCACATTTTTTGTAGTTTTTTCCTATATTTGATGATTTTTTATCTTGGTTCTGGGATGTAAAAAAATTCATGGTTTATCTTTTTAAACAGATCATTATTTGAACAATTCATGAGATGGGCAGAAAACCTAGAAATACTTATTCTTTTTGAAAAAAACTTTCTCAGTTTCTCAAGATCAATTTCAAGTTGTAAAAGCCTCCAACTGGGATTTTTTTTAAGTATTTTGGGACTATTTTTTGTTGAATTTCTATGCAAAATGTAAAATACAAGATGCACGACGTACATCATTTTCTTTTTACACTCGTGTCTGAAATTTGTAAATGAAAAAGAAGCTGTCGTTTTTGCATGGATTTTTTATTTACTTGGATTTTAAACCAGGATTAGTGTTTTGAGAAGAGAATAAATTAATAAATGTAAATGTTAAATGTCCAATAAATCCTCGTTATCAAGAAGAAGAAATTGAAGATAAAAGCATAAGAATTTCCAAGAAGCAAAACTGATAAGACTTTCCCAGTAAATCTGCAAACTACAGAGAGAAAAATACAACATGTGTGGTTCAGTGTGGGTGGTCCATGTACAAAGTAAAAAGATGTTGGCTGTTCTGTTTCTGTTGGCCTGTTTAGGCTTATTTACATTTACTACGTAATAAATGCAGCTTTTGCATGTGTATTTAAATGGTAAAGATTTTTTTAGATGTACATTGAATTAGATGTGAAAACATGCAAAATTATGTGTATCATGATAAATAGTAAAGTTTAGGAAAAGCCAAGGATGCCTTTTGAATAGCTTGCAATACAACTACAAATACAAATACAGTAAAAAATTAACCCTGTGCTCTGAATTGTGAATGCACTTTTACACAATTTTGTAAAAGTACATCATGTATAAAAAAAATCTATTTTGTGGTTGTGTGGATTTAGATTTTTGGAGTTGGTCGCGTACAAAATACAAAATACAAAAGTGCATGGGCGAAACCAATTACATTTTGAACGGTATTGAAAATCAAAAACATTGAGTAATGAAAATGGGAGCAGTTTTTTCCCGCGGATTTTAAGTTCAAATTTATGCACACACATTTTTTACAAGTTAATTGCCAATTTGACTGCAGACTACAAAAAGCTTTTGGGATTTGTCACAAGAGTAAAAGGGAGATGTGCATTTGCGTTTGTAATTTCCTTGGTAAAATCCATAGCCTTTCATGTTGAGCTGAATTGAGTGGAGTTTACAGGGGTGATCTGAGACACAGTGCAAAATACGAGCTCACGTGATTCATGATCATTCAACTGTTAATCATTTTGTAGCATGTGTAAGTAAACTTGTACACTTTGTTCACACTTTCCTCCTTCATTTTGTCCCATTCATTCCAATTCAACCCAACTCAAGCCAACAGCCAACTCACAGATTGAATATTCTACACTTGTGTACAATTTCTACTGGATTTCTTGCCTAATCTTCTCTGGTCATGTGTACACGAATCATAGATAAATCCACAGGCTGTTTCTTATAAGAAATCCAAAGAGACAAATCAAGTGGACGTAGACAATTTAAAAATTAGATCATTCATTTTTATTCCGCTCCTCAGAATTACACAAGTCTTTGATTTATTTTAATTTAATTTATTTCTCCATTTGAAATCGGAATTGGTATTTTGTGCATATTTCACTCTAATTTTCCTCGTCCCCATGGCGACTCCAGAATTTAGCAGCCATCAAGTTGAGATTTTGTACAATTCGAATCCGATTTGTGCGGGCACTTTGATTTCCTCGTATCTCGTTTTAACCGTCTTCAGTTGTCTCAACGGGAAAAATGAAACAAAGTTGAAAGTGCGGACATCTCAAAGTGATGCCGCGGGAAATTTTCAAACCAGAAATGTGGAAACAATCCACAGTTTTCCAGCTTTTAAAAGTGAACCCTCGGAAAATGACATTGCTGTGATTTTACTGGATTCGGATTTT
>JAQGBI010001381.1:0-10393 GCA_034698325.1 Sminthurinus elegans
ACGAGACTCGCGATGACTCCAAAAGGAATTTCACCCGGAGAGTTTTTCACGCTCAATCGCAGTGTTTTTACTTCTGTAAGTCGTAAATAATAATAATACTTTTATTATTCATTGATATATTTTGATATTATTGTGCAAAATTTGAAATTCCGTCACTTGATGTCCCATCTTGAATCTTTAAAATCCTGCTTGCGCCAGACATATATTTTTTTGTGACGTCTGAGATCTTGAAATTGACCTTGTTTGTAAATTGTAAATGTTCTGGGTGCGGTTTTAATTTTTGATTTGTTTTCCAGTTGATGGGCATTCTGACGACATATTTGATTGTTCTTGTTCAGTTCAGAGACTCTGTAAAAGATGCCGCTTGATTTCACCAGTTTCGACTGTTGACTACACAAAAGACAAAGGACGAAGAAATGCGTCGAGGATTTGACTGATTTTGAGTTGATGCACTTTTAAATTTTGAAGAGGAAAGTGGCAGATGAAGTTGATCTAGTTCAATTTATTCTGAGTTGAATTTTTGAACGTAAAGAAGATTCAAGTTGTATGTATTAGACTATATGTATCCTGAGAATTCTACAGCTGATTTTGAACATCAGTTTAATCAAACGGCGTCCAATTAGTTCAGTCATCAATCATGTTTTATCGAGATTTAAATGAATCAAGAAATAAGAAATTATATTAAAAGTTTTGTCGTTTTACACAGGCCATTGACTTTTTCTCACGTCTCAGTCTTCAGGATTTGACCATTTAGCTCACGTATTTTAAATTTTTTTTAGTGAAAATAGAAAACAGTGGCATATATTATGTGAAATTAATCCACAGTTTATTTATTGAATATTCGAAAATGTAGTACTTAAATGGCCAAAGTTATTTTAGTAAACTGTACTCAAGAATCTTACTTCAGGAAAACATATCTTACGCATCATTTTTATCAAACGGCGTTGAATCCCTTCAATTTGAATCATTTTTCATTGCATTTAAATTCATGGAGAAAGTTCATGCCGTTTTCATTCTCATTTGTATTCTCTCCGTTTTTGGCACCTTACACGCGCCACTGACTTGTTCACCGGCTTAGCTTGTCCCACTTCAATTAGTAAAAAAAGTACACACCTTCCACAAACTTCAACGGCAGACAAAAATTGTCATTTTGACAATGTTGATGCATCGTGTTTATTTTGTTACACTGCTCAAAACGAAACCAACATTATTTTGTTCTAATATTATACAACAATTTGCCTTGAATTCCATCATTCCGCTTTTACTTTTCTTTCTACTTTGGCTAGAACTTCAAAATTCAAACAAGCTTTGGAGATTTGAGGATTGAAGCAGAGAAATCCGCATTAAAATGGCAAAGGAAAATAATTTAAACATTCAAGCCCGATCAGGTTTGTTTCATATTGCTCGTGGTGAAAATGATGTGGGAAAAAATTCATTCTCCACTGAAGATTCTAGATCAAAAAATGAGGAGAATTCGAATTCGAATTTGGCTGAAGCTGAAGAAAAACATCTGGAGATTTTTAAATACCCGATGGCTGCGGTGACTTTTCTTGGATTTTTTCCCCTGTCACGTTCAAAAGAAACACGTTCCCTGGGATTCAACTGGTTTAGCTTAAATTCTCTTTGGACGATTCTTCTCATTTTGATCTGTTTTGGTGGAGCTTTAGTCCGATGTTTGAAGTTGGATGGAACATCCCAACAATTTAAATTAACCAATCGTACAGAAAACTTGTCACAGAAAGCAGAATCCTTCATCACGGCGTTGTTTTATCTCTGTCTACAAATTTATGGATTTTTGAGGGTGAGGAAAACCGTTCAGTTTTGGCGAGGAACTGTTCAGCTTTTAGGAACGGCTAGAAGTCTTGGTTTCTTCAAAAATGATGAAACTGATGAGCAGGAGAAACTTTTGGAAAAAATGAGACTTGAATGTCGAAATTCCATGATTCGGCATCTTATTCCACTTTTGATGTTCACTGTTGCTCCAATCACTTACACGATCAATCAGATGATCAAACAGTCAGATTTAAAAGAGGGAGCGGGAAAAACTGGTGAATCTTCAAATACAAATTATCTTCATGCTTTCTTCACATTCTTCTGGATTTGGGTCGCCTATTTTTACCTTCTCCACAAATTCTGGCAGTTGGCATTCATCAAATTTTATTCCACTTGTTTTCAAGCTCTTTCCTGCGACATGCGAAAATTTACACAGACAAACAAAAAGCAATTTAAACCTGACGCCGACATTTTTCATTTGAAACTGGATTCATATTTTGAGATGATAAATGCAATCGAGTGTGAAATCCAGAATTTTAATGAACATTTCCAATGGGTTTTAATTGCAAAAGTTTTGTTTTGCATTTGGAAGATTTTGATCTACTCCTTTTTTGCGTGTCTCTTTATTTTTGAAACGTTGGTAAATTCAAATAAGAAGCCAACTTACATCAGTGCGCTCTTTCCAATTTGTATTTATACAAAAGAACTGTATGATTTTTGCTCGGGCTCAACAGAACTGATCGAGAGGACGAAACAAGTGGCTGTGGATTTGGAAGAAATCCCAAGGATTTGTAACGTGGAGCTTAAACCCATCCACAGAGACAAAGTAAAACCAGTAGAGAATGAAGAGAAAAATTCTGATATTCTGAAAACGAAATTGTTTTATAAGATTGAAAATAACCAAAAAATTATGAAAAAACATTTTAATAGATTTTGATGGTTCACACGAGACTCGCGATGAGCCCAAAGGGAATTTCACCCGGAGAATTTTTCACACTCAATCGCAGTGTTTTTACTTCTGTAAATAGTAAATAATACTTTTTGTTGGTATTTTATTATCTAACATTTGGAAGCTAGTCATTCGATGTCCTATCTGAGTGATTGCATTTCCCAAAAACATGAAAAAATATTTGTTGTGGCGTCTGAACTCTTAAAATTGCTTGTAAATTTCTGTGTCGTATTTAATTTTTTATTTTTTACCCTGTTTTCAGCTGATGGGGCTTTTGACCACGTATTTGATCGTGCTGGTTCAGTTCAGAGACTCCTCAAAAGACGCTGCTTGATTTCACCAATTTCGATTTTTGAATTTTGGTTAGATATAGAAGCAAAACAGGAGACATTATTACGCAATTTGTTTAAGGTTGCACTTAAAACCAGCTCATTAAATTCACCCATTTATTTTGCTTTTTGATGCGTCGGAAACTGGATGTTGTATTATTCAGTTTGCAATACATTCAGCATCGCTGTTTCTACAACACTATTTTTCAACTGTGCAATCGACAGCCTATTTTAGGCATTTTTTTTATCAAGCGGCGTCAAATTCATTCAATCTTCAATCTTTTTGCATTGCATTTGAAAAGAATCAAGATATTTCATAGTTTTTAAGTTCGAAATCTGTTAATTTTTGTCGTTTTATTATTTGCGCCATTGACCTGTTCTCAAACTGCAGCTTTTATCACAATTTGATAAAGAGTAAAGAGTAAAGAGTAGAAAATAGGAAAAAAGTAATCGCCGCACCTTCAACAAGCTACAACCATTTTTGTAGTTGTGGTTAGTGATGCATTCAGGGTTTATTGCTACTCTGTTGAACAAAATATTATGCAACATTTGAAGTCTAATTGTGTTTAAATGCTTGTTAGTCTGTTTCACATTATCCCAGGTTTTCACAATTCCTATGCGTTCAATTTAGTAAAATAAGATTATCTATGAAGTTGTGAGTGCATCCGACTTGATTAAGGGGTCATTTGACGAGGTCAAACTGATCAAATCTGAAAGCAATTTGAAAAAATATTGATTGCTTTCGTACTATTTCATCGTCGATTATACACATAAATTCCAGTTGTGCCTGCTTTCACTCATCCGTCAAAATCTAAGTTTGTGTTGGTTTGCATCGTTAGAGATTTTGTATAAGCGGCTTTCAAATTGATCAAAAACGTAACATTTGTTTTCAATTTGCTTTCAAAGTTGAGTAGTTTAACTTCGTCAAATGACCCCTGAATCAAGTCGGATTGGCTCAAAATTTCACAGAAAATCTTATTTTACTGAATTGAACGCATACAAATTGTAAAAACTTGGGATTTCTACGTTTGGGATAATGTGAAACAATCTAATCTGTAATCAATTTGATCATCCTGCTTCAATTACTTTTTGTGACATTTAATTCCATTCTTATATTTCTGTTTTCTGCTACAAATCCAGAATTTAAAAGCTTTTCACTTTTGGCTTTTGACACAAGTCGAATCCGCAATCCGCATAATATAAATGGACATTGAAAATCCTCTATATATTCAAGTAGAGTCAGCTTTATTTCATCGTGGTGAACCAACCACAAGGATAATATTCCATTCTCAATCAATGATTCGAGGTCACAAAATATGGGAAATTTGAAATCTAATCCAAATCCAATTCCGATGCATCAACAGGAGGAAAAACTTAATGATTTTGGAAACAAATCTGTATCTTTTGTAGGTACTTGCTCTTCTTGCTGTGAATCGCATTTTTTCACGTCATGTTCAAATTCTAGCCGTTGAGATTCATCAAATTTTATTCCAATTGTTTTCAAGCGTTTTCCTTCGACATGAAAAAAGTTTCAAAGGAAAATCAAAGCTTGAAACTGACAAAGTTCATTTGAAACTGGATTCATATTTTGAGATGATAAATGAAATCTAGTGTGAAATTGCCAATTTGAACGAACATTTCCAATGGATTTTAATTTTGTGAAATTTTAATTACCGTTACTCAAAGTCCAATCTTAAAAAGGCCGGTTTCTCAAATGCACGAAAAAATTTACTCTTAATATTCTTTGAAAATTTCTGTGACGCTTAAAGTTTTGATTTTTTATCCTGTTTGTTAGTGGTGGGGCTTTTGACTTTTGACGACTTACTTGGTCGTTCTTGTGCATTTCCGAGATGCAGCTTGATTTCACCCGTTTTGAGTTTTGAGTTGTGATTCGACAAAAAATCCAAACGAAAAATTAATATCTCGAGGATTTGACTTATTTTGTCCTTTTAGCTCACGGGCTTGAACTTTTATAGTGCAAAAAAAGTGACGTGTCACTTTACATGCACACTAAATTCTTTTATCTTCTTGCATCTGACACCAAATTTGTACTATTTTAGAGTTTAAGGTTTTCGAATACAATATAATTTTTTTACCTGTTTAAGAAATAGCGTACTTTACACATCATTTTTATCAAACGGCGTCGAATTCCTTCGATTTTCAAGCATTTTGCATTGCATTTTAAATGGATTAAAAACTACGAGCTATTTCACGCCTCTTTCATTCTCATTCGAATTCTCTTAGTTTTTGTCATTTTACATGCGCCATTGACTTTTTCTAGGGCTTTAGCTTTGGCCAATTTGATTTATAAAAAATACCACACCTTCCAAAATCCACAAACTTCAACGAAAGACAGAGATTATTGTAATTTTTACATTGATGATGCATCATGCAGCTTTTGTGTTTATTGTTCCTGCTCAATCAACATTTTAACCTAATTATAAAAAGACTTGCATCCAATTAGATCATTCTGCTTCTAATTTCATGTCTATTTCTGTTTCTATATTTCTGCTTCAAACCCAAAATTCAAAACCGCTGTTGAAACTTTAGAGCTTTGAAGAAGAGAAATTAGAAATTCACATAGGTAAAATGGAAAAAGAAAATCCTTTAAATATTCAAGTACGCTTAGTTTTGTTTCATCGGGATGAAACAGACACGACCAAAATTGCAATCTCAACCGATGATTTGAGATCACAAAATGAGGAAAATCCGAATCCAAATTCGAATTTGGCTGAAGCTGAAGCTGAAGAAAAACTACTGGGCATTTTTAAATATCCGATGGTGCTTTCCTGTTTTGAAAAATGTCTAGTAAAATGACGAGATCTTTACCATTGATGATTGATGAAGAAGAAACCAAAAAATAATGCATATTTTTGTATCAGGTCAAAACTCAACTCAAAGTTTGGAGATTTTTGTGCATCCACTAATTCTGTAATTTGAGATTAAATAATTCATGTCGTGTGAACTACAATTAATCAACTCCGGCCAATGCACATCTACCATCTACCACAGCGTGATGAATCTACAACCACAATTTTAGTAACTGGCGTCGAATTGCTACAAAAGTTATTGCATTTTAATGTCTTTCATTCTCATTCTTAAATTTCAATTATTTGACACGAGTTAATCAGACATCCCACTCCGGATCTTTCTTATTTCACAGCTCCATCGAGAATCGAGATCGATTAATATTGAAAAGACAAAAGCAAACGCCACAGTTCATCATACAAGAACAAAGCGGAAAATGACACACCTTGAATAAACAAGAGACAAAAAATGTCCGTCGTTTTGCAAATGCTCTTTTTATATTATGAGCTGTCGTACTGCCGGAGTAAAACAAATGAAATTTCCTCTCCTCTTTCTCTGTTTGTACGCTTCAATTTCTACCATCTGTTTTTCCTACCGCAAAAAATCCACGTCCAAAATCCAAAATATTTTATCAAAAAAGTGAAAGGCTTTGGATAAACTAGAAGACTGAAATCCTCAAGATTCAAATGCATTCAGCATTATTTAATCGAATTGAACCAGAACCAGGAAAAATCCAATTCGCCACAGAGGATTTCAAAAATGTGGGAAATTTGAATTTGAATCCCAATTTGGCTGAGTCCGATTTGGATGCAGAAGCAGAAGCTGAAGAAAATCTATTGGAAATTTTTAAATATCCAATGACAGCGGCATCTTTTCTTGGATTTCTTCCTTTGACGCGGTTTCACCGCCATCGACAGAACCAAAATCAGAGTGAAAATCGCAGTGAGGGGAAAATTAATTCTCTGCGTTTCAATTGGTTCAGTTTGATTTTATTTTGGACACTTTTCCTCATTTCCCTTGCTTTCGCCGCGGGAGTTTACTGGATTCAAAATGTCTACTGGATGGCCAAAGATTTTACTTTGAAAAATCTCACGGAAAAAGTGACGCAGGTTTCAGATGCAATCATTTCGCTGTCAAGTTACCTTTTTCTTCAAATTTATGGATTGTTGCGAGTGAGGGAAACTGTCCGCTTTTGGAGAGGAACTGTTCAACTTTTGGACAAGGCTAAAAAATTCGGGTTCTTCAAAAATGAAGAAAATAGTGAACAGGAGAAGCTTTTGGAAAAATTGAGACTTGACTCTCGAAATTCCATGATTCGGCATCTTGTTCCTCTTCTCGTTTCAATTTTCCCGGTTATTTTTGCCGTCATTCAACTTTTCACAAATTTTGGCACTACTAAAACCGAAAAAGACGTAGACCACAAAGAAGCCAAAGAAGAGAATCCCAATCTAAATTTGTATTTTTTGTACATAATTTACTGGATTTGGATCGCGTTTTCTCCCGCCATCTTGAAGTTTTGGCCGTTGGCATTCATAAATTTCTACTCGGGTTGTTTTCAAGCTCTTTCCATGGACATTCGGAAATTTTCGAGGGCTACTAAAATGGAATTTGAAATCGATGAGCGTCTCTCGATCGTTCACTCGAAATTGGATTCATATTTTGACATCATCAATCAGATCGAGAATGGAATTGCCAGCTTTAACGAAAATTTCCAATGGATTTTAATTTTTGAGGTTTTGTTGTGCATTTGGAAAATTTTGATTTATTCTTTTTTTTCCTGCCTCTTAATTTTTGAAGCGCTTGTCAATTCAAATGTGACTCCAAAGTATTTTGCAGCCTTCTTTCCAATTCTCGTCTTTGCAAAAGCACTCTACGATTTTTGTTCCGCCTCAGCTGATTTAATCGAGAGTACGAAACAAGTCGCTGTGGATTTGGAAGAAATCCCCACGAGCTGCGACGTCGAGCTGAACTCCAATTACAGAGACAAAGTAAAACAAAACGAAGATCCAGCAAATAAAAAAAGCTTTTATTAACTTTTCGTACACTCAAAAACTTTAGTATTGGAGAAATTGATTGATTTTTCTCATAATGTAATTTATTTTAGATTTTGATGGTTCACACGAGATTGATGACAAATCCAAAGGGGATTTCACCTCGAGGATTTTTCACACTCAATCGAACTGTTTTCACTTCCGTAAGTCTGTATTGTTTCCTTTTCACTTGTCTGGCTCACCACATTGTAGCTTGCAAACAAACAAATCTTGAACGGCGTCAAAATCTTTCATAATGTTTGTTTGGTGTTTTCAGTTGATGGGGCTTTTGACAACGTATTTGATCGTCCTGGTGCAATTCAGAGACTCTTCAAAAGAAGCCACATAATTTCTCCAGTTGCAGTCGAGACTGGATTTTTCTTAGATTCTTTATTTTTCATTGTAGACTACAAATCACACTGTAATATTTTGTTCGACGTTAACTGAAAATATTTCATTGAAAAAGCGTATTTTTTTTTGCTACACGTTATAAATTGTAAACGAAATACGAACTATTTCTTTCTTGTAACAGCAGAGTCACTGACATAAAGTGTTAAGTACTTTTTAATAGCAAATAGCTATCAAGATCCGTAAATTAATTATCTGGAAAAATTTACCGTAATTAACCTTTCGTTCCAAATCCGGGTGTCTCGCCTAAGGACATCGGAGGCAAATAAAGGCTATTTGGGTTCCAGTCAAATCGGGCTCAAAGTTGGTACAGAGGTACTTTAGACCATGGGGAACAATGTTTGTGAAGCGACTTTAAAAGTGATTGACCTCGTTGACCTCTGGAGGTCATCAAAGTTTTGAATTTATTGTTGGATTTTGACGCCGTTTGAAACTTTTTTTGAATTTTGCAAGGTGTTTTTCACACAAAAACTCATTTTTCACTTGAACCACTGGAGTTAGACACATAAAGTCATCACAGAAAATCATAAGCATAAAATTCTCTATCGATTGGTACCATTTTCACTATTCTACAGCAAATTTTGATTTTTGGTAAAAAATACTACGATTTCTTTGATTTTTACCAAAACTCAAAATTTGCCACCGATGTCCTTTTATTAAACGGCACTCAACTGATATAAAACCTACAAATGACAAATGTTAACTTTTAAAACGTAGCCCCTAGAGATCCTAGACTTCCAAGTTGAAATAACCATTAGTTTGTGAATTATTTGACAAAAATACGTATATTCTCAGTTTTTTATTCAATATAACAGTTTTGGTGTGATGAGACTGAGTTTTATGAGCAATGTGGTTTTTGTTTTGACATAAATCATGATTAATGATCCGTATTTCTTTTGGGTTTTGGGTGCAACGTGCATCTGCCTGGAAATTTCCTTTTGTAATTTATTGACTGTTTTCAACCTTGACGCTGTCAAATGTCAACCGCCGTTGCACAAAATACAAACTATGGAGCAAAAAATAAAAGAACACACCTCTTGAATAAACAGTAAAATTGCCCTACATTTTTATAAATACTCTCGTATTTATCATTGCAACCAGATGCAAGCTTTCAAGTTGCATTCTAGAAGAAACAAAGATTGTCTTCATTTTATCTTCATTCATCTGCTTTTCGTCCTACTTTTTCCTTCTCCGCCGTTTCTTTCTTTCCTGTGAAAAAAAGTAATGGAAACGACAAAAATTACAAAGAGCAGTCCAATGGAGTCCATTTTATTTCACCGTACTGAAATTGGTAAAATTTCTATTTTGACTGAAGAGTCAAAAAATGTCGCAGATTCCATTTCGATTTCGGTTTCGGCGTCAAACAAACCTGATGCAAAAAGTGAAGAGGACATGTTGCTTTTGGAGATTTTTAAATATCCGATGGCAGCGGCTTCTCTTCTCGGATTTTTTCCACTGACTCGCTCAACGAGAAAAAATTCTCTGGGTTTCAACTGGATCAGCTTGCGTTCTCTTTGGACGATTCTGTTCATTCTCATTACTATCGCAGGTTTATTTTACTGGAGTCGAAACATCGATCGGATGACAGAATTCACAAAGAGAAATCTCACTGAAAATTTGGCACAAAATGCAGAAGTTTTCATCACACTCTTTTTCTGCCTCGGGCTGCAAATTTATAGCTTTTTGAGGGTGAGGAAAACTGTTGAGTTTTGGTGTGGAAATGTTCGGCTTTTGGAAAGGGCGAAAAAACTGGGATTCTTCAAAAATTACAACGATGAAAATGATGGAGTTTTCAAAAAAGATGACTATGAAACTGAAGACAAAGGAAACAATAAAAAGCCTCAAAAGCAGAAGAATATTTTAGAAAAGCTCAAAATTGAATGTAGAAATTCCGTGATTTGGATTCTCGTCCCACTTTTAATTTGCTCCATTTCGCCTCTTCTTTTCACCCTTTTGAAAATAATTCAGGGTTATCACACGATCAAAACGAGTGAAGGCGTCGACGAGGACAAAAACACGTTGAATGCAAATAGGAGCATTTACAATTTCCTCTTCATGCACTGGATTTTCATCGCATTTTTCCACGTCCTCTTCCG
>JAQGBI010001382.1:0-10390 GCA_034698325.1 Sminthurinus elegans
TTTCCATATAGGTACATAATGATTTATGTCCTTGATTTTTCCTTGTTTTAAAATCCTTATGTACCTGCACGAAAAGTAAATAGGCTTGAAAACCCAATTATATAAATTGAAAACCAAGTAGTGGCCCTTACTGCAATAAAATTATGGTTAAAAAAGTTTGAGGATAATAATAAAATGATATTAATTTTTTGCTTTGTGCTTTTCTTCTTCCCTTATTCTTCCCTTCTTCTATAAAAAATAAAAAATTTGTCAAAATAGAGGTTGGATATTTTGGGTGAAGGTGATAATATTACAAGACATTCAGATTTAGAATATCTATTCAAAAATGTATGGGCTGATAATGGAGACTACTGTAGTATCCAATACTCTGGAACTGGTGCTCTTAAAACGGATTTTACTCGAACTGGTAAGTTGAAACAAGTTTTCTTCTTATTCTTCAAGTGTCTTACAATTTAGGTTTGGTTTCATAATATAGTGATTGATCATAATTTTGATTCTTGATTTAACTAGGTAAACGAACTTGGGCTGGTCCTCTTTGGGATGGTTATAATTCCGCTGTACGTTATGTGAAAAATAACTTTTTTGATGGTGGACGTCAAGTAAGAAATAATATTATGATGACATTCTTCTTTATTAAAACTCTCGTTTTATATATTAGAAATAGTAGTAGTGGATTTAATATATATGGTGTGTATCATAAAAATGGGCAATGGTTTTAAATAGCAAAATTGTCATGTTTTCTTCTTTTTTTTGTGTAGGATGCCATTGATTTACTTCTTGGAAATTATCATGTTAGTGAAGATGAAGCGAAAACAAGAACATCACCATTGGATAAAGAAAGAGATTGGAAATACTATACTGTAAGGAACCTACAACATATTATATTCTTGTTTGTACTTATACTAATAAAAATAATAATCTCTAGTAACCACTGATGAAAAAAACCTGCAACTTTGAACGAAATCACATAATATGTTTCTTTGTGTTTTGTTTATTGTTTATTTTTGTGTCTAGCTCCCAATTCTTTTTACCATTTCTTTTGTTATGTGGACAATGTTGGTCATCTTACCACCGGAATATACAACCGAGTATTTACTTTACATTTTATTTTGGGGATCTATGTTCTTTGCTACTGGTGTTTTCATTTTCAACTCTGGCCATGAATTTGTTGATGCACCCGTTCTCTCAGAAGCCCGTTCTCTCATGTGACTAAGTTACGTTTAGGTATTTTTTGTCATATTATCTGGAATAATATAATATTATCGTAATCTTAAATAGGCATAATATATTATGGAATTGTAAAATAAGAGTATGACTGCAAGCAGTATCTCATCAAATTTAAAATTATAAATGATTATAATATCCAAACAGTATATATAATATATAATATTATAATCTCCTACACTACTTTGCATTCGTCATACACATAATATATACATGTACCAAAATCACAACCAAAAAAAACTATAAAACATGTACACAAATTGCTGTCATTATATTATTATTTATTAGTATTATTAATGTTGCCTGCGTCTTCATTCATAAGTATCTTCCTTTTTGAACTCATGTAATAAAACTAAATCAATATGCCTTTCAAAATATAATGATTATTTTTTTTGTTGTATTTATAAACAAAAAAAAAACAGCCATAATAATATGTTACTATGTCCGATGTTGTAAAACTTTAAATTCATGTTTTTGAGCTGTACTCAGTATTAATTATTATTATTAAAATCATTACAACACATTGTAATTGTTTTCTTTTAAATTCCTGGTAAATATTCCATTCAGTGTATTAAATATATTTAGAATTTTAGTTGCTACAATTTAGAATTTAGGTATATACATATTATTGTAATATTATATACTGCATGACATTTTTAATGTCAAAAATCGGAGAAAAAAAACAAACTGCATAAATACGTAATAATATATGTTATTATTAAATATTATGAGCTTGTGTTTGAAATAGATGATGTACTTTTTAGTATGAAAATGATGATGTCAAGTATATGATAATATCAGTAAATATATATACGGTTATTTTGTTATTTGTAGCCTATAAAAACTATTTTTAAAAAAATACACATACAATGCTCATTTACATACAGAATTCTTTGAAATCTCTCTATCTCTCTCTTGTTTCCTTTTGTTACTGATATGTACTTATTACTTATATATTATTACTTTGTATCTTAATTAAAGTTAATAATAATAATAGCAGTAGCCAACATCTCATATATTATGATAGATTATGATGTAATAACGTACCAAAGCAAAAAATTGTAATCGTAGATTGGGGATTTAGTAATAATAATGTTATAAATAGAATCAAATAAATAAAAATTCGCAAAGAAAGAAAATGATGAAAATCTATATTGTTCAAAAACTATTTTTTTGTTATACAACATATTATACACATTATACCTATGATCTATGATATTATGTACTTGTTTTACATGGAGCAATAGCATTTGAGTTATTGTTAAAACCTATATTATGTATATATGCGCTATTCTCAATTAGGATAAATATTGTATGAAATAATATTAAACATCCCGGTTATTACTTTTCATTGAATGAATTAAAAATGAAACATAGTTATCTTAACTATGTATATTATATACTCATTTTTTCCTCTCCCTCATAACAACTATCCAACATATTATTACATTACGAAATTGACAAATGTCTCTATTTACTTGAGTATCTCTCCATTTTTCTAACCTGTACTTAACGTGTAATATATTTACCTAGTATTTACTAAAAAAACAAACAGGAAATCAAACTTGATACGTTTATCATATAATATTACTTTATTACATTAGTACAATAATATATATATCTTATACGTACATTTTTTTACTACAACAAACAGGTGTATTTAATACCTACCATTTATTCAAGGAGAAAATGAAAGGACGCGTACATATGTGTGTTTTTTTCTCTTCTTTGATGAAACAATCTGCGATTTCAATATCTAAACAAAGTATGTAAGTAACATGTATTGTAATAATTTATCATTATAATCACATACATTATAGATTAGAGTAATTATAATGTTTGTTTCTTTCTTTTTTGAATATTTTAACAAGACTACTAATGCAAAAGTAGTCTTGTATCTAGTAAAAGCAGCGGTAGTAGTAGTAGTAATAGGTATGTATGTACGTTTCTCCGATTGATGATGTTGACTTGGAACATATACTACAATATCTATATAACTTAAGTACATAATATTATTATTATATTATGTGTATATATCAAATATCAAATCATTTCACGTCCAAGACGATAACATGACAGCGGCGAGAACCACAAGTTACAATCAAAATGTTAAAGTAAATTCTATGTAATGTATCTAAATATTTAACAACAACATATTCTTCGTATATATTATTATTATACTCTACATATATCTGTATAATCTGTAAATTTTATTTCTAATGATGTCCACGTTGTCCATTTGCGCGATGACTTCCTGGAAGTGTACGATTTTTTTCCCATAAATATTCAAGACCAGTGAGAACTAAACCAATACCAAGTCCATAATGAATTCCACGGAAAAGTGTTGATTTAAGACATTTTTGCCATGTTAAATCTGGACGAAATCTCCATACTTCATTCCTATTCAAAAAATATTTGTAACAGAATGAAATTCCAAATTATATGACATATGATATAGACATGATATTGTAGGAATAATGTAACTTCATTACAGAGTAATTTTATTCATTCTGATTAAAATGTACTATAAAAAGGTAAATATATAATATACCTGATCCATGGATCTCTCAGGCCTCTCATAGCTAATCGTTCACGAAGGTTGACTAATTTAGGAATATTTTCAACTTTATAGATTTTTGGATCTGGAATAGGTGGATGACCATGATGATCTCCACCCATTTTGCACTATTTTATATATTTAATTAAAGATATAATAATTAAAACTTTAAAACGGAATCAGTGTGTCCCAATAATTGTGAATCACTGCTCACTTTTATTTTTGTATTTTTTGAATAGGAACCGCAATGAAATTTTTCAGGAGATCACATGCGTCTATAGTCAAATATGCACGTATACACACCTCCTTATAAAACCTGTACATATTTTACATAGATATATCTATCGCTGCAGAGTTTTAACGTCTAAATTTAGTATGTACATAATACATAATACCTTTGAAAATTGAAGGATTCTTCTCTTCAACTGTGTTTAATATAGGTAATCATCATTATAATAATAATATTATAAAGAGGATAAATTATCATTTATATCATTTGTGATGTTGTAACTTTATTTATTCAAAAGTTTAAAAAACATATCATTAAATAGTGCTCCTCTTTTTCTTTTTCTTTTTTGATAATATAATTCCTTTGAGGTATCAAAATTTATGTGTTTTTTTTTTAATTTTATAGGGGACTGTGTTTTTTTAGATATTATACAAAAAGAAGAGGAGAGAAAAAAAAACAGCAACATCATCAAGATTTTAAACTAAAACATAAGTTGTTCGGGAATAGTTGTTTCAAGTGTGTTAAAGAATTATAATATACATATTTTTTTTTATTTAATTATCATTATAGCGTAACAGTATATTATTCATCACATACACACACACATCATCATCCTGATTTCTGTTAGAGTTGTACACACGTAAATTTACAGAGTCATTCTTCAGAGCAGTTTTTTTTATATCATTAGACACCTTTTACTTATAACAGTTCATCAAAAGCTCATAGTATTGTAGTTTTAATTATAAATTATATGTAATATTGATAGTAATTTCCAGTTTCTTGAATACAATAAAAAATTTTTTTAACAAAAGTAGATATCAGGAGATTACAAAAGTGATTCAAGCTGCTACTATTAATAATATTCTAATCCTATTATAAATATTTACATATACATATGTACACATGATAAATATATTATAGTCATCATCATCAGTGTGTTTCTCTTTTGATCGTTTTGTCTTATAATAATATTGTTCCATTTGACATTTAGACTACAAAAAAACAATTCTACCCATCAGTACAACGTACAACTGTGTGTGAAATAATAATTATATTATTATATTATAAAATATACAAATATAATAACTACGACTCTTCAAAAACATCAAAATGCCAGAACAAATGTTACGGTAAGTTGGCAAATCAGTATAATATATATATATATATATTATTGTATTGTAATTTAATTCTAATGTATTCAAAGGCATATAATATTATTTATTCCAATTGCTGTGTACATCTATTCTATTATGAAAATGACATACTTTTTTTAATATGACAAAAATTATAAATACATGTTTGTATTCTTGTCATTTCATCATAAATTATTTATTGTGTAAAAATATATATATACTGTGACCAAGTTTTTTTTTTTTTTTTTTTGAACTTTTAAAACATATTCATATTTTCTGAATACAAAAATGACATGTGTATACTTATAAATAACATGTTTTGAAAAATGACAGTGTTGAATCATCTCATAGATATAATACTAATGAAAGTATGACAGAAATACATACTTTTATGTCATATTTCTTTTATTTTTAAACCATCATGTATCAAGTGTGTTCTAAACCTCTTTTATTATTTGTATTTTACAGGATAGACCCAGAGCATGAGCTCAAATTTACAGGTCAGTTACTTTTTGTGTAATATCTTTTTAAACACATTATGATTTGTGAAGTTTTGTTTTTATAAAAAGCAACAGTATAATACGTTATGAATGTATGTTATATGCTGTCTTTTTGACATGGAAAAAAAAGAAAAACCATGTAAAATATCTATGTATATGAAACTTTTATCATCATTAATCATCACATACTTTCCTATGTATGAAACTTTTATGTAATTTGGTATAAATCAAATAAGTATATATGCATATTATATGATAAAAGTAAAAGTAGTTGTTGGCATGAAACTTTTGTATATAAAATTTGAAGTAGTAATATTTCTAATACATGAAAGTGAAATAAATAGTTCAAGGTCATAATGTTTTTCTTTATTTTTGATAAATAGGCCCATTTACAACTCCTACTACTTCCTTCCTGAAGTTATCAAATCCATCTGATAGAAGAATTTGTTTCAAAATTAAGACAACAGCTCCAAAACGATACTGCGTTAGACCTAATGCAGGTATTCTTGAACCAGGAGATTCTCTGAGCATCGCAGGTAAATAATAACATGAACTTATTTATAACTTATATATACACAACACCTATGTGATTCAATAGATACTTAACTTTACTGTTGTGTGTATATATTATGGTTCTAAATGATTGAAGTAAGTGAAGTAGAGAGACTGTTTTAGTAGTAATATTATAGGTTGTTTTTTTTTCTTCAATTTACATCTGTGTAATACGTATCAGCAATACACTTTATGTTAGATAGTAATGTCAAGTCAAAAGCAGTTGTTTTTCAGACTTGTATGATGTACACAAAACAGTAGAAAGTGTAAATGCATAATATAATACCTATACATTAAATAACAGCAGACTCAATTCGATAAGTATGTACCTGTTGTGTAGTGACTTCTACTAAGATAGAAAATGACTAAAAATTACTTACTTGTTAGACTCCTCCTTCTTGAATTTTATGAACTTAAAAATAATACCGTAATGTAGTATTTATAATATATTATAGATGCGTGACATCTATATATTATGTATAGTGCCCGTACTATGTATATTATAGTAAAACGTTATCTATTCTGTTAAACATATTACTCATAACTAGTAAAGTGTTCACTAAAAAGAGAAAACACTTGTACAAGGAAGTTTTTCCAGCAAAAATAAGATAATGCCTTTTTACCATGAACCATGAGTTTGATATAATGTTTTGAAAACTAATGGAGCAAAAATGGTCAAACTATTTTGTATAATATAAATTTCTTATTAGGGCCAATTTTATAAAAGGTACTTTTATTGATACATGTTAAATTCATGATCACCTATATTTAACAATATTATGCTCTTTTAATCTTTCTTTAGTCGTATTTCAACCATGTGAACTAGAACCTACAGCTAATAAACATAAATTCATGGTTCAGTCCATTTTTGCACCTGATGGTGAAATAAATGCGGATCAATTGGTAAGTTTACTCGCGTTGCTTTTGTTTTTATTGCTGTTGGTAGTATATCAGATGCATAATATTATAATCTATCAAAACACAAAAATTAAACCATATTTTTTTCTAGTGGAAAGATGTTGATTCAAGTAAAATTATGGACACCAAACTCCGATGTTCCTTTGAAATACCAGCAGAATCACAAAACAACCAGAATGGTAAAACAAAGAGTATGAACTCATATGTATATTTTTTTATATATTTTCTTTATGAATTTATTATGGTAAAAAAATGCAATGCACAAATATATCATTATAGTGCGTCTTATTGACACTTATTATGCATAATCAATATAATGGTTCGTTCTATTTATTTCCTTTTGTTTTTTTTTTAGCTCTCCAAGAAGAAAAGATTACAAGATCGAAAAATGAAGAAGTTTCAAAGCCACCAAAGGTATGATTTTATTTAATAACATTAAATTTTATGACATAAGTACTACAATATTTTATTGAAATGGGCAAGGCACCCTCTCAAGTCTCAAAATATACATTAGTATAATTTCCACACAATGCCAGTAAACTAATTGTGATTCTAATTTTTTTTAGCAGGACCGAATTAGTGAGGAAAGTATACCAAGTCGAGGTTCTGATGTATCACAGTTAAAACAACAAAATGTTGAACTAAGAGTACGTCATTTTTCATAATATTCGATATTGTTTATCTTGTATTACAAAGAAAGAAATAATTTGTTTGAAATACTAAAAAAATGTCATAAACTATTACATTTGGTATCAAATTAATTTTTTTTTCTTTTCTTCTACTTTTTTTTTTGTACAATTTTTAGGAAGAAGTTGAAAGATTAATGAGAAAGTTAAACTCAAGAGACTTGAGTGGAAATATGGCAATGGGAGTAAATGCTAGCCCACCAACTTTCCCAATGCTGTACATCGTCCTAGCTCTTGTTGCGGTACTGGTGGGATTGATTTTGGGAAAGTTTATTCTTTAATAATGAAACACATCAATCACATTAAAACAAACAATATTATATATAATATAAATATATTATACAGATATAAATAACTATAAGTACATGAATATATTATAATGATTATAAATTAGTTCTCTTGATGATGAATTATTATTATTATTACTATTATTGCGATTAGAATTAGTCAGTGTATAAAAGTTTATAGAAATTTCACTGTCGAAACCCCCCCGTCACCCACATTAAATTACATCAAACACGTAATAGTAATAATAATATACGATATACATATATATATATATAACTATCTTCATATTTCAAGTGAAATAACTAAACTAAAAAATAACTAACTAATAACACACTTCAAAATATGTAGATGAGAGCTGACAGATAATATTATGAATATACGTAAAAATTACATCTTTGCAATCAAAATAACAATTTTTTTTCCCTCGGACTCTTATACATATATATGTATGCTTGCGTCTCTATGCATATATGTATATGTACATTATAAACACCTGAAACAAACTCTACAGAAAGAATAATACTAAAAAAAAAATACTATGTGAGAGTACCACTACAATACTTTCATGTAATCCCCATATAACTGAAATATACTTATATAATATTATATATTATTATAAAAGTAATAACACACTTCAAAACACTCAAGGCACATAGAATATGTGCTAATGCAAGACAAAAAAAAACACCCTTTTTCGGTACTCAGGCCTGAGCTCAAATTCACGCTCAAAAGTTTTGAAAAACTACATCTTTGGCAATGTTGCTGTCAATACTTTTTAACTTGAACATTTTTTTTTTTCAAATGATATAAAATAATATATTATATTTGTATCGAAAATCATGACAAGGAATGTTTAGAATTACAAAACAAAAAAAAAAAGATAAAGCCATTGCAAATTATTGATTTTATCAAAATGTCAAATTGTGGATTTGAGCTATGGTCTTAATATATCGTAAAGAGGAGGTTTTTGTTTCCTGCACAGATATATTATATTATTCTAACATATTATAATTCAGAAACCATTTAAATGACATTTGGATAAACTTAGTCGAGCTAAAATAGTTATACAGTGATCCAAATGGGAGAGGAATAATATATAAAAACAATTTAATAGTATTGCTTATAAATTTTTGAGAGTAATATATGATTATTATTATTACTATATATATTATACATTATACACCTTTTCAAGAATGTTGATACTATAGTTTTTAGTCAATATTGTGCATGAATGATATCTAGTGTCCTTTTTCATGCGATTCTGTTGTCATAATACTGCATATATATATAAGTATCTGAATTTAATATTAACTAATCTATTTAACTTCCATAAATAATGTTCTTATATATTCTATAGCCTGGAAGTCTTGATGAATAAACTTGCAAAAACAAAAACAAAATATTCCTAGTAGTAAAGCATGTCTGAGTAATAATAATAAATAATAATAATAATATTCGTTATTGTTATTATATATCATTATGATAATGTATGTATACATACTACCTAGTTATTGTGTGTTACATAATGTAACATTTTTATTTAGCTTATTTTATTTTATTTTTTTTGTTTTTGCTGTATAATCACCTCTTTTACTGAAAAAGACTATTAGCAAGCTCACAGAATGTCGTATTGTATTATGTATATTACTATTGGAAATTTATGTTTAGAACATATTATATGATGTATGCTGCACTGATTATTATTATTATTATTATTATTATGCGAATGTATAGTACACAAAAAGGAAGAAAGGTGAAAAGGAGGTAAAATTTGGAAAATCGTATTTAAAATATAAAATAAACCATAATAAATTAAAAAATACCTTTACATATAATATATTTGATTATGATATTATTATTTTAGCTTATTGTAGCATATTATTATTACCTCTATAATATACCGTTCATGTATGATGGAGTATATTATGTTCTACGGATACAGAATGTAAATATTATATTAATAATAATAATAAATAATGAATTCTACTGAAGACATACACACGTAACTTGTATGAAAAGACGAGAGGAAACAATTTAAAAGCTGTTGCTTTTGAGTAAAACACTGATAAAATACAGGTGAGAGTTGAAGACGAAGAAAATGGAGCTAAAATATATTATATTTACAGAGTAATATGAGGACAAGGAAAATTAAAAATTATTTGTTAAAGGTTGAGAATTGAGATATATATTATATTATATATACGTATTATACATTATACTATATGTACATGATGAATTATGTGGTCATCATACTATCTACTAAATGTACAGTACTATATTATGTATTATATAGAGAGAAAAAA
>JAQGBI010001383.1:0-10390 GCA_034698325.1 Sminthurinus elegans
TTTACATACTTCATGTAAGATATAAATACATGTCTTAACATTTTGACAATTTCTATAGTAGCATTTTAATTCCTATTTTATTATCCTATATAATATATATATATACCTTCATGAAAATCAAAATAACTTTGCTAATTACAGAATATTATTATCTCAATTTTCACTAATTTTAGTCTCCAAAAACAAAAATCTGCAAAAATCCTCCCATTTAAAAATGTACCACGACTCCAGGACAAAGCGGGTTGTCGCTTCTTAGTCAGTGTACATGTATATGTGTATTGTTATATGCATGCTGAAAATCACTGGAAATAATATATTCAGTATACATGATACGGCTGTGTAATCAGTAAATGGCTTTAAAACTGAAAAAACACTGACTTTTTCCAAAGTCAACATTTCTTAATATGATGTTTGGCCTCGGAAAATTGATTAGACTCTATCATAGTAGTATATTATTTCTATTCCTTAATTCTTACATGGTCCATGGTCTGAATACAGAAAAAATATTTAGTAGCTATCTCATGATAACATGTATATATACAAACCCATAAATTCTGTTCTATCGCTTGAAAGTAAGGTAAATAACAAAGGAGAATTCATTACCACGTCGAGTTACTGACTATGTATTTAAGGGTGTATTGACACACTGTATCTTACTCTTGATGTTCACTTGGATTCAGAAGTTACTTACCATAACAATGAGGAACATGAGACGGATGAAATGGACTCACTTTTTACTGGTTTTACTCGGTATTTTTGTGGACAACTGTATGAAGAACATTCAGTACTGAGTGCTGCTGCTGCTGCTGTTTCATTGGACAAACTTCGACAATTTCATTCAATTCTTGATATGAACAGATTTGATATAGATATTAAGCAGTTTTTCATTATGGATTATTGACTGGAGAATTTCATTCTCCTTGTGTTTTTTTTTTGAGCCCTCACAATATTTATAATATCCTGTGGAAAAATTCATCCTAAGAAAATTAAGGAGTGATGTGAAGGAAAGTCATGCCTTTATAAAGATGAAAAAAAAAACAAAAGTTGAACATCATCATTGTTCGAAAAATTTTGTGAAAACTGAAACAGAAAAAGTGTGTACAATGATAGAGTCCTTTTTTTCTATAAAGAACAAAATTGCTATTTTGTAACAACATCGTCTTTGTTTATAATCTGATGTTACATTTTATATTGTATACATCAACGAAAAGAGTCATACTAAAAATCTCAATTCATACAAAACTCTCTCGTTTTGTTTTTATAGTCCCATTTACTTTCACAATATTTAATTACCACAAAGCTTTATTTGCCTCACTCAACAGATTTCGTTACTGCCTAGATCACGTTGACTATAGTGAAGAGTCAAAATCTATCAGCTGTTTTTTTATTTTTGATTTTGGGAATCAATTATATTTAACTACTTTATAATTGTAATATCATAAAACTGTTTACGAATTCAAGTAGTCAAGCAAAGGTAAGACCTTATTCTTTACAAATCATAACTGATTTCTGCACCAACTGAAACTGAAAGTAGCATTTTACATTTTCCAAAAAGTAAACTACTTATCAGTAAATGCAAATCTATATTACGATAATATTCTTCTTTGTCATTTTCAGTTTTATTTCTCTTCCTCTTTTCCTCAATTGTTCTGTACTGCCTTACCTTTGACCTTCAATAGCAACATGGAAGGAGCCACAGTAGATATCGGCAAGGATGTTGATGTAAAATCCACATCAACAGTAGAATACATTTGGGAATGTAAAAACTTCACAAAATTGCCGGAGAAAAAACTAATTTCATCCCCGATTTTTTACGGTGACTCAACTCGTTCAGAAAAGTGGTAAGTATATTTCAAAAAACTTGGACTTTTTTGTTCATTTAAATGTTTTTATAAGTGTAACATATCTTACGTCACGTTTAATATTATTATTGTATACAGTGCAGTATACTTTATACTGTACAACAAGTGTACTACTTTATACTTACAAAACATTCATTCTCAATTAAGTAATTAATCTTTTTCCAGGTTCCTGTATATGCGCTTTGTAGCAGATGCTGGAGATGAGGAAAGTAGTGTGAGGTTGGGCATAAACCTAGTCGAATCTGAGTCCATCGAGGTTGTAAAATCTGAATGTGTATTTAAGTTCCTGGATTCTGAAAATAAAATAGTTATGGCAGGTAATTTTCAACTCACAACATTTAACAATATGTACACGAAATGCATTATCATTCACATAAATAAAACCTTACAAAATTGAAATTGTAGTACAGTGGTATTTATTACACATTTTTAATTTTTCGATATAAATTTACAGGCACAAATGGCACAACGCATCTCCATGTCGGCAAAGGACTCTTTGATACATATCCTTATAGATGTTTTTTTGATGCACCTTTACCCGTATTAATTAATGGAAATTCATTGAGAGTTCATTGCACAATTTCTACGGAAACCACATCAAACGTAAAAAGAAAACGTGAGAAAGACGATGAATTTTCATCCAAAAAGCAGTTTAGGTCATTCTTCTTAAGTGGAAAGTTTTCTGATGTCATTCTTCAAACTGCTACTTCATCCATTCCAGCATCGAAAATGATGTTGGCTGGTAAGTATAAGTACTTAATGTTATTCTATATATATTATATATTATATAGGTTTGTAATACATAATATGGAAAACCATTTTAATATGTAATGTTGGTCAATTTCAGCTCACAGTCCAGTATTTGATGCCATGTTCTCATCTGCTATGCTCGAGTCTAAGGAAAATGTTGTCAAGATTGAGGATTTTTCTGATGAAACCGTGAAAGCTTTTTTGGAGTTTCTCTACACTGGGGGAAGTGATTATGTGAAAGACAATGCTGTGGAAATGTTGAAGATAGCTGATAAATATCAAATGATAGAATTGAAAAAGAAAGCTGAAGCCGTTCTACTGGGTGATTTAAATTATAAAAATGCAGTTGAAATCTTGATTGTGGCCTACTTTTGTTCTCCAAAAAACCTAAAACCAAAAGTTATTGGGTTTGTTAATCGGTAAGGTGCTATTCTTCATTTTTCATACCTATTCTAATTTTTCTGTTCTGTTTATATTAAAACATGACATGAAGCAACAATAATTTCTCGTAGAAGTAGTAGTATATAATATTACGTAATTCATAATAACCATTATTATTATACTCTTTTTTTACCATATTCTAGGTTTTCAAACGAGATTCAACAAACTCAGGCGTTTAAAAAAATGTTGAAAAAATATCCTAATATTTTATTGTAGTAGGATGCTTAAATTTCATCCCCTGAGAAGCACATCCAATCATAGTAATATATGCAAAAAAAAAACCAATCAAACTTCCTTCCTTTTTTTTTGTTTGTTTATATATTGATTTGTTCCTTCTTTCAGTATTTTGATGTACACAGTATGCCAGAACATCTACAAGTACACTGTAGAATAATATGAAATTTGAAAATTCTAGTAACTATTATGTATAATATAAGAGATAACGATGACGACGAAAAATCGTTAACGTGTTTTATGGTATTCAATGAGCCAAAAATAAACTACTTCGTAATAATTTGTATAATATAAGTTTTAGAGTAGTGTTATACATATTTTACATGTTTCTTTGCACACTTGTAATATACTACATCATTGCTAAGTTATAACTAAACATTTGTGGTTGTAAACTGATGTAACATGGTATATTTTATGCATCACCGAAAAGAACTCTAATAAAAAATTTCAGATCTCTAATGCAAAAAAATTTCATCCTGTTTTTATAGTCCCATTTACTTTCATCATTTCGTATGTTTATTATCACAAATCACAAAAGAATGATTTGCGTCAATCAATAGATTTCGTTACTGCCTAGATCACCTTGAATATAGGGAAGAGTCAAAATCTATCAGCGAATTTTTTTTTTCATTTTCATTTGTGTTTTGTTAATTACAATTACCTCAATTTGTAATTGAAATACATACAACTTTGATCACAAATTTAATTATTTTATCAAAGGTAAGTCCGTAATCTTTAATTAAGCATAACTACTTTCTGATTTCTGCACAAACTAAAACTGAATATGGGAAATAGAATTATATATTTTACAAAAAAAAAAGAAGATACTTATCAAAAAATGAAAATCTTTATTAGGATATTATTCTTCTTTGTGATATTTAGGTACACTTCTGCAACCTTTTCCTCTGTTGTCCTTGACTGTCTGACCTTTGTCCTTCAATAGTAAAATGATTGGAGAAACAGTTTTATTTGGTGAAAATATTGATCTGAAGTATAGTTCCACGACTGAATACATTTGGAACGTAGAAAATTTTCCAGAATTGACTAATAGTGAATCTTGTAAATTTTCAATTTTTCCAGGAGACTCAAAAAGTTACGACAAATGGTAAGCACATTTCAGGAATATCGGTCTTTTGTGTATTTAAATGGTTTTAAAAGTGTTACATATACTTTGTGATATGTGATATCATTATTGTATATAGTGTAGGATACTTTAATGTATCAAAATTTTTTAGTGATGTCTATGTATAAAACTTAACCTTTCATTACAAAATTGATGGTTTTTAGGAAGCTTCAGATTTCCTTATTAAAGGGATATAAAGTAAAACCTGTGTGTGTGGGCTTATACCTTCTTGAGTCAACATCAATTAACGGTGTCAATGCAACATATGAATTTAATTTTTTGGACGCTAATAATAAGGTCATCATTGCAGGTAATTTGTCATTTAAACTACTGTTTTTACTATACATGCCATTTACTAATAAAAATAAAATGCATATTTACTGTAACATGTGTCTTTGTCGATATATTTAAATTTACAGAGGCCCCTCAGACTTCTGAATTTTCACTTCGTGTAGGACACATAGCTTTATTCCCTTACAAAAAGTTTGTTGATTTAGCATCATCCTTGTTAATTAATGGCAGTACATTGAAAATCCATTGCAAAATTGTGACACAAAAAACATCAAATCTAAAAGACCAATGTGATAAGCAGGATGATTTTTTAGTAAAAAAACCGTTTCAATTATTCTTCCTAAATGAAAAGTTTGCTGATGTTGTTATAAAGAATGAAAATACTTCATTTCCAGCTTCCAAACTGATTTTAGCTGGTAAGTATAATAAAAATAAACTATGGATTAAGCGTTCACTTTGCCTCTGTAAAACTACGACATTTTATAAATTATATCACCTCTTACTTTATAATATTTTAATTATGTGCTTTTAAAAACACCACTACTTTTTGTCCTTAATCTTATGAATATTTTATTTCCAGCTCACAGCCCTGTTTTTAATGCCATGTTCTCATCTGAAATGCGCGAGACAACTGAGAATATTGTAAAAATGGATGATTGTTCAGATGAAGCTGTGAAAGGGTTACTTGAATTTATGTATACTGGAGAAATACAGTTTTTAGAGGAAAATGCTATTGAATTGTTGAAAATCAGTGACAAATATCAGGTGATGGATCTCAAAAAGAAAGTTGAATCTGTTCTAATGGGAAAATTAGGAAATGGAAATGCGGTTGATCTTTTGATTCTTGCTCATTTGCACTCTCCAGCAACACTGAAACCAAAAGTTGTTGCTTTTGTCAATTTGTACGTTGCTAACCTTTCTGTTTCAGAAATATTCTGATTTTTCTTTTGTTTTTATAAAGAAAATGACATTAATGGATAATTATTTCACGTAATATTTGTAATATATAATATTAGGTACTTAATAATAACCAATATTATTACAGTGTTTCTATTGTGTGTATATATTCTAGGTTTTCAAAAGATATCCACACAACTGAAGCGTTCAAGCAAATGACACAGGATTTTCCTGAGCTTGTACGGGAGTTGAATGCCGCTGCTCCGAATTAAATTATATCATAAATATATGAAAGTAACAAAATAAGAAATACATCTACGTTTAATAATTAACTGAAAAACATATATTATGTATGAATGGCTATCTTAAAATGTTCTAAGTGTTACTACATAGTCAACATGTACAAGAAAAATTTGAAACGTTTGTTTAATAATTCCCTTTCCCATGAACACATTTTTTGAAATTGTATATCCATTTTGATTTTTATCATATATTTTATATTTACTACTTGTCTCAAATATTGTTAGTTACTTTCAAAAGACTACAATTTATATATTCTTCTACTATACAATATTGATATCGTAAAATGTCTATGTCCATTTGTAATTATTATAATTTTTTGCACCATATATGTTTCTATTCATTTTGTGTAACTTGTTAAAGTATAGTATTTGAAAGTCCAAGTTTATAATATGATTACTTTCTTTTATTTGCAGTGTCTATATTAATTTTTGATCATCCAAGATTTCATTTGTTAAAATTCATTTTTCTTATTTACACTTACTAAAACGTAGTTCACGTAAAAACAGATAGTATGCGACAATAAACAAGCAAAATTTTAATTTAAAAGTGCTAGTTATTTTGTATATAATTTTTGTCTCAACATATTTATTACCATTTTTTTTTTACTTTTATTATGCTTACTATTATCATACATAGACATATTACATTATGGCATACTCTAGTGAATTATTAAATGTCAAAATTCAGAATAATTAGTATTACCTACTGAAAAAAGTCAGCATGCTTTTCATATAACTGATGATTTATATTTTGTACAACACTATAATCAGTTACACTCATTTGTACTTTGTGTGTTTTTTTTTCTTTTACTGCTCATACTCACTCGATTGTGTAACAGCCATACTTACTTTCTCATGAGTTTTCGGAAAAGTAACTTACTATTAGATGCCACAAAAATTGAAACTATTACTAAAATACTACAATTATTATAAGTATTACGCAACACATATATATAAATGGTAAACATAGGCTTTATGTGGCGTCCTAAGCAATGCAGAACTACATATTACAACATTCGGAGGCAACTTAAGAATAAAAAAAGGATGTGATGTTTGATACTCAATTTTTTGATTAATTAATGAGCCAATTTCGTTTTATTTGAATATTTGCATAAATAACAAAATTAACTACTTTGTACAATGTAATACATTAATTTCATTTGTTGTATACATAATTTTCTTTTCATTATTTTAGTACATGAATTTAATTTAAAATAAGTACATATGGAATAACATTACATTATGAAAAAAGGTTATTATACTTTGAGTACATTGAAGTCTCATATACATTATGCCATTTGAATTTATAACGATGTAAGCAGTGGAGAAAATATAAGAGTGAAAGTACGAGCAAATCACATGAAATGTGATCGAAATGTGCGAAACATCTGATTACACTTTATACAGCACTAACGTTTAAGCAAAATTTGTACCCCAAAAAATGACCGGAGGACCATTTAAACTATACTTCATGTTATGTATCTGTGGAAATACTGAAGGAAAGTGGCGGAATATTAAGTGACGCGTTATATTGTTTCGTAGTCGTGGAAGATTTAATATTTTACAATAGATGTACACGACACAAGCATGGAATTTTCGTAGCATTTCATAATCCACATTTAATTTATCAAAATCATGACTCCATATATTTCTAAATTTAACACTACTTTTGGTGTAAGAATCAATGTTATCAAAAATTAAAGGGAAATCGTTTTGTCTTCCTCTAAACATACGTGTTTTTTGAACAAAAGAATTTTCATCTTGACGAGCTACTATAAGTCGATTTACAATATGAGATAGTGTACGAGGAAACATTTGACAGGGATCAAAAAAAATTAAGACTTCTTCGTACAAACGATTTTCAATTTCAACCAACATCTCATTCGTTTGACTAACTAATGAACTTTTTACATCAATATTATATGGTGAAAGGTAGATGGAATCAGCTACTAATGTATAATAATCGCCATTTTCAATTGCATTGGCATGATCAACTTGAGCGGCATAAGGAGTGTACACTTCGAAATTCCTGACTATATTTAATTCACTAATATTCATACTCACAGACGCAAGCGTTGAGAGAAGCTGAGCTAGGATAAAGTGTAGATTTTGTTTGTTGCAGTCCAATTTTTCAACATGGTAGAATGTGTGTCTTGCATCGACGGCTCTTTTCACACTATACCAGGCTGTTGAGTGCGCCGTGTTATCCACTACGAATAGATGGTGTTTTTTGTTGTTGGTCCACATAGAGTATTTGTCTAAAACAAGAAAGTGATAATTCAATTTTAATCCGAGTTTCAAACAATTCATCTCTGGAAACTAGCACAGGTTCGAAAGTTTGTGGAACCAAAGGATTCGGATTCATCTGATTGACTTCATTACATATTGCAGCGTGAAAGTCTTCAAATTCTTGTACATTGAATTCGGATGAAATTGCGGGAATCAGATGAAATCCTAAAACAAATAAATGAAAAAAAAAAAGAAATTCATATTATTCCACTGAATCAGAATCATTTTACCTACTGGAGACAAAATAACTTTATTCCTTATTTTATGCCTTTAGATATTGAGAATTTTTTATAACATGTAATACAATATGTACAAGTTTTTGTTTTTTTTTCTCACGTCTCCGGATTACTCCGTCTTGGTAGTAGATACTGCTATCATTATCATTGTACTCTGATAATGCATGAGCTGGAAGACCGGTGGTGAATTTGGAATCACAGGAACAAGTTCCACCAACAGACGCACACATGGTGCAAACTGACCTTCTTATATATTCTTGTCTACTTTGTAAAAAAGTCAGGTAGCCTTGAACATCGACTTCATAGTCATATTCATACAAACTTGCACTGGGGATGAAACTATGGTTACGGTTGACGCAGCTAAAAACGCCGTATCCAATGTCTAAATAATCCGTGGAATACATTTGCAGGCAGTTTACACAAATTCCATCTTTAACTTCAATTTGTTTCACCATTTCATCATAATTATTACTTTCTTCTTCTTCCATTTCTTGTGCACTAGTAAATTCATCCAATGACATATAACTCAAAGAAGGACGTCGATGAGGAAGTGGATTAGTCCAAGAATCTTCCATTGTTATGATTAAAGATGAGCGAACAGGCACACTGAATTTTAAAATGTACAAAAAAACAATCTGTTACAATTATTTAACATGCAACGGTACAAAAATAAAGAGAATAGCATGTTGTTTATAATCTTAAATGTTGACTTTGAATTTTTGAATTATACTTAAAACAATGGTCTTTGTATATCATAAGTACATACAAAAAAAACTTAAAAACTTAGATGAATACTTACATGAAATACTTTTGACAGGTTTTATAAAGTATTTTGTGAATTAATACAGGATCGCCAGATGATGACAAATAATTTATGTGGAATACAAAGTATTAAATTGACTTGTACAAATTTCGACTATTTAAAGACAAGCTCAAATTTGACGTATTGTATTTATATATAAGAAGAATGCAACGAGTTGGAGTACAGATGTTTGTGTATTGAGCGCAAGTACTGGCAGTGAAGTTGAGTTTTTTAGACAGACTTTTTATAACAAAACTTGGATTTGAATGTATATAACCAAAAAAAAAAAAAAAAAAAAACACAGGTTAAACATGTAACTGAACATTGTATAAATACATGTACATGTATATATAAGTAGAATGCATACAGTAGAGACTCAATTGTTAAGTTATAGCTTTAGTAAGCCATGTATGTTCAGTCAGCACAAAATATTCAAGTATATTACTTCTATTCCTTATTTCTTACATGGTCAATGGTCTGAATACAGACAAAATATGTAGTAGCTATCTCATGATAATATGTAAATACTTAACATGTATATATATAAAACCATAATTGCTGTTCTATCGCTTGAAAGTATTTAAGGGTGTATTGACACTCTTTATCTTACTCTTGATGTTCACTTGGATTCAGAAGTTACTCACGATGACAATGAGGAACATGAGACGGATGAAATGGACTCACTTTTTACTGGTTTTACTCGGTATTTTTGTGGACAACTGAATGAAGAACATGCAGTACTGAGTGCTGCTGCTGCTGCTGCTGTTTCATTGAATAAACTTAGAAAATTTCTCTCTCTTCTAGATATAAACAGGATGTATATCTTTGATGTACAAATTATGCAGTTTTTCATCATGGATTACTGACTGGAGAATTTCATCGTCCTTGTGTTTTTTTTTGCAGCCCTCACAATATTTATAATATCCTGTGGAAAAATTCATCCTAAGAAAATTAAGGAGTGATGTGAAGGAAAGTCATGCCTTTATAAAGATGAAAAAAAAAACAAAAGTTGAACATCATCTGATGACGGATCATTTGATGACGGAGAATCCGAATTTGAGATTTGGTTTTCATTACTATGTTTTATTGACCCCGAATCCGGGTATTATTCGGTTTTTTGTGCTGAAAATGCACATACGAAAGCAAACGACCGACTGACGAAC
>JAQGBI010001384.1:0-10387 GCA_034698325.1 Sminthurinus elegans
TTGCAGAAACGGTGAGTGGCGTCCGAGTTCACACTTATTGTCCATTACTTTTACATGCACTGGAGCTTGCATATTTCATCTGAATGAGGATGCAAAACACAAAAGTGTTTGACTTTTAAAAAATAAAAATGAGAACGGCGTCCAAATCATGCAAACAATAAAACTGCCTAGATTTCTGAAATGTGCAAATTATATCACAATTCCTTCATCTCTGCACCATTAGTATTGGTAAAATTTAACTAACTGGACTTTTAATTGCAATTTGCAATCTTTTTCAATAAAGTTTGCATATAATAACGTAACCTGTCTTGTGCTTAGACACAGATGAAAATGGTGAGATTTGAAAGCAACACAATTTGTCCATGTTTATTTTAATTTTACTGGAACCGTTGGAAAACTAAAAACTTCATCTAAATAATGTTGACGATTGACAAGTAAAACTATAAACTGCTTGCTACTTTTCGTTTGTTTTATTCCAATCATAAATCTAATAAATAATAGCAATCATTTCTATTAATGTTAATTAAAATCATGTCGTTACTAATAAAAACAATACTGCTGTGTAGATAACGGTGTTTCACGGTTCATCTTCAAGACGCTGATATGTGAAATTTTTTTTAAAAAGATTGCAAATTGCAATTAAAAATCGATGTAATTAAATTAAAACATTAAAATCGTTCAGAGGTGAAGGAATTGTGATATAATTTTAGTGTTTCAGAAATCTAGGCACTTTTAGTGTTTGCATGATTTGGACGCCGTTTTAGTTTTTATTTTTTAAAAGTACAATACTTTTGTGGTTTGTACCTTCATTCATAAGAAATGTGCAAGCTCCAGGGCATGTAAAAGCAATGTAAAATGTGTGTGAACTCGGACGCCACTCACCAGATTTGCAAAGAGAAAGGAGAGCTTCCAATTAAATGGGGGTTTCGAAATGTTCGAACGAAATTTCGAAATTTTCGAAACGAGTTTCGATTCGAAGGAGAATTTTCGAAACGAAATGTGACGTCACTTTTCGAATCGAAATTCGATTCGAAAGCCTCTCGATTCGATTTCGTTTCGAAAGTTTCGAAAGATTTCGATTCGATGAGGAGTCCTAGCAGATGCCCAATGCCCATTGTCCATACTTAGGAGAGCTACTGGTTTTCAGTTCAATGAGATTTTGTGTGTTGCTCAAAGCAAGGGCATTTCATCCTATATCCTATACTAATGCTACTGGTCGATTCCTCTAGAGTAAAGTACAGTTTGTTCTGCGCCTACACAATGGATTATGTTTTTTGGTCTGCGCGTCGTGACCTTTAGTTTTCCATATTATTGGTGTCCCGAATAGGCAACACCATACCATGTACATACAAAGAAGTTTCGTTCAACAATGTTCTAAATATGCCAAGTCCCGTCTTTGCGGTGTGGCTTTGAACTTGTTTTATTTTTACGCAACTAATGCAATAATCAGTTATTTTTTTTATGCTTTTTTGTGCAAATTTGTAGCCATGTGACCCACGTTGCACTGAGAAAGAATATTGCGAGTATAAACTCAGTCCTGCAGTTTGCTTGGTAAGTGGTTTTTCAATCGAGGAAGATAAAACGTATTCAGGCAAAACCGGAGTTGTTCGGTTGTGAGAACAGACAAATAAGCTCCGTTTCTGTCTGAATACTTTTTATGGCCCTCGAAGTGTAGACTTGAGAATTGCCCATTTTCCGTTTCCTATACTTTAAATATTATGAAATTCCATTTCCAATTTTGTAGAATATACTTAATCTAGAATATATTTATTTGAAAAAGTATTGTAAACAAAATATAGAGTAACAAAAGTTCACAGATTGTCCCACTGACTTGTTATCATTGGCATTGTTGTTTTCAGACCAAATTGGCAAATGGAGATAAATGTTTTGCAAATATTGAGTGCATGAGCAACGAATGCAACTTTATAGACGAGGGCGAAGAAAGAGAGTGCACTAAGGTTATATTTGTTGTTTTTCATACACTATATTTACATATTATGTAGAATCAAGAGTATTTTTGTACTTCATTAAAAATAAAAAGTTGATTCATGTGTCCTCTGTTCTGGATGCTGGATTTCTCAAGGCTCTGTCCACTGTCCATCCATCCCATAAAAATCCCAGGTGTTGACAATTTATACATTTTAAACACAGTAAAATAAGATTCCTTGTGAATTTTCAAGTCGAGCTGATCTTATTTAGGGTCCATTTGACGAGGTCAAAGAGCCAAATGTTCATGTAGTTTGAAAAAAAAATGGTTTTTGTTGATATTGAACGCCGTTCACTGGAAATGCAACGCAAAGTGTAAATAGTCACACGTGAGAAACTCTGGTACCCTTCCTAAATAATTGTCATTCATAGTATGTATTTCATACAAAGTTTATATATTAAAAAGGCTTGCGAATGGCCGAGAAAAGAAGAAAAGTGAGTTTTAAAATGCAATTTTTTGGAATGTATTTGGTATTTGAGATTAAATTTTTCTTTACCCTTAGAAAAAAATATTATTGTGGTGCATGATATGATTTTGGTCGAAAATCTCATGAGAATATCATTAGATTCGCATTGGGCCACATTAAAATCTTACTAAAATCTCACTGAAAATAGTGGAATTTTAAATGTTATGAGATTTCCATGGGAATCGATATTATTTTCATCAAAGTTTAACCCAGGAGACTGCAATCGTTTTTATGTCAATATATGGCAATCCCTGTTACATTTTGTAACAAACATTATTTTTATTTCACCAAAAAGCCAAAATTCGTTGCCTATAACAATTATGTACACACGCACAATTTTACATGGGATATTGAAAAAAAATTTGAAAATTAATATTTAAAAAACGGCTGAATTTAAAATTCTGAAATTTTTGGACAAGATAGATCTCGTCGAGTTATACAAACTTGATTTTTTTTTCAGATTTTTCCTCGAACAAGAAGAGCACGAAAATAAATTAAAACGAAATCTGTTACAAAATGTAACAGGGATTGCCGTGACCTGGGTTAATGCGATCTTGATCGAAAATCTCATTGAGTGTATTATTAGATTCTCATCCAACACAATAAGATTTTTTTATGAGGGTAGTTACGAAAACCCATAGCAACGAATTTTGCTATTGAGTAAATAATTTCTAATTGCTTGAACTCTCGAAAACGTTTTTCTCCGTGTTTCATTCACATATGAACATTTTTCCACCAGATAAAAAAAAATTAGTAAATTCAGGAAATATTGTTCACAAAATGGCAAAAAAAGAAAATCCTGGATTATGATCAATGAGCAAAATTTAAAGACCTAGTTTTTGGCACAAAAATGTGGTCTGCTGTTACATTTAACTAATACAATGGCCATCTTAACTATTCTTTCTATACTTCAATTGTTTTTTAGTCGTTTGTTTTTTGTGTAATTTTTATAATATACTTTACAGAAAATGGAGCCAAAGTGTTTCCCACCTTGCCCTAACGGAAAATTCTGTGACGATAAGAATGGTGATGACACTGGTTGTTCGGTAAAGATTTGTAAATCGGGGTGGTAAAACGTTTTCAGACAAAAACGGAGTTGATCTTTTGTGAGAATAGACGAAAGAGCTTTTGTTCGCTTGCAAACTTGTATACTTGTAAGTAGGGCGATGCAAAAAAGTGAAAAGTGTCGGAATCTTTCGGGCCCTTCGCTCAAATCATACCGTTACCTAAGGGTGTTGTACCTGTAAAATTTCAGGAAAATTGGTGACCTTTTAGATGGTGCATAAAGAGGTCAAAGGTCAAGCATATTCGTTAAACATGAAAAATGTTTTCTTATGGTTATCAGGACTGGGTAATCCGATTTAGACGTGGGTCACCAATTCTGAATGGAAATCAAATGTTCTTTTAAGTACATATATTGGTTCATCATTTGGCGGGTATTTTGAAATACCCGGGTAACAAACTACAAAAACCCGGTTTTCGGATCGAAATCGGTGTTAAAAGTTTAATGTTGTATCAAATATTGAAAGAATGGTTTATTGCGGTTTCAGAATTGTCGGGGTTCTCGAATTCGGTTGAAAAATACGCCACTGGCGAATTTTTGAATATTTAATATGCTTGACCTTTGACCTCTTTATGCACCATCTAAAAGGTCGCCAGTTTTCCTGAAATTTTACAGGTACACACCCTTAGGTAAGGGTATGATTTGAGCGAAGGGCCCGAAAGATTCCGACACTTTTCACTTTTTTGCATCGCCCTACTTGTAAGCCTCGCATCATTAAGCTGATGCTTCCAGAACTCTACAGGTACATGATAAGCTCATTAGTTATTGTTCTATTTATTCTCCCAAGAAAGCAATCCCGTTTTTTTCTAAATACGTTTTATTGCCCTCGAAATGTAGACTTGAGAATTATCCACTTTCCGTTTCATGTACGTTATATAATATAGTGGAATTCCAATTCCAATTCCATAGAATATCTGTAATCTAAAACACACTTGTTTGAAAAAGTACTGTAAACAAAATATAGAGTATAGAGCAACAAAAAATCACAAAGGACAAGTCCGGATTTTGGGCTAAATCTTACTCCTCAATGAGACCCATACCAAAAGACGCGTATTGATGAGAGAAATTCGATGGTATAAGTTTTAAGTCCGAATTCGGTGGGCCAACTCCGGAATTCGGATTTTAGTGCTTTGTTACCCGGGTATTTTTTGAAAATCCCGCCAAATTATTTCTGAATAAATTTATCTTAAAGGTCATACGATTTCCTCTCAGGAATGGTAACTCACATGTCAGTCGGATTACCCAGCCCTGAGAACCATAAGGAAACATTTTGCATGTTTTATGAATTCTGTCGGCATTTACATTTTTGCACCACGAAACAAACAGTTCAAAATTGACAAAATCCACAAAACATGAAAAATGTTTTCTTTTGGTTCTCAGGCCTGGGTAATCCGACTGACATGTGAGTTAGCATTCCTGAGAGGAAATCGTATGGCCTTTAAGACACATTTATTCAAAAATTATTTGGCGGGCTTTTCCAAAAATACCCGGGTAACAAAGCACTAAAATCCGAATTCCGGAGTTGGCCCACCGAATTCGGACTTAAAACTTATACCATCGAATTTCTCTCATCAATACGCGTCTTTTGGTATGGGTCTCATTGAGGAGTAAGATTTAGCCCAAAATCCGGACTTGTCCTTTTCCCACTGATTTGTAATCATTGTTATTTTCAGGACTTAAAGACAGATGGATCTTGTACTGACGATTTTGAGTGTGCGAGCAAAGAATGTGTAAAACCTGAAGGAGCGACAGCGACGGAGGAAGGAAGCTGCGCTAAGGTTATACTTGTTGTTATTCATACATTATATACATTATACATATTTACTACAATCTAGAGTAGAGTCATTCAAAATAAAATGGTTGATCATGTGTCCTCTGTTCGGGATGCTGGATTTCCCAAAGGCTCGGCTAATCCACCCCATTTTTAAAACTTAACACTTGATCGTAGACCGTGATATACAAACAAATGTATCATAATATTTATTGTTCTACAACTATGTTTTTCTTGTTTTTTTAATTATATAATTTTATATGGATGTGTCAAAGACTGGAGAAGAAGAAAAAAACCGTGGCAACAAAAGGAGATTTCCAAAAATCCTCAGATACCTCAAGATTGCACTTGAAAAAGTAAAAGCCAAGTACAATGGACGATATTAGAACAAACGTGAGAAGTTAGAAACCAAACGACGCCAAACTTCAAAAGTTAAACATCAAACATCAAACATTCTTCACAAGTATTCGATCATTGGGCTCCTAAAATGAATCAAATTTCTTTAAGGGTACAAAAGAAATTATAGTATAACAATCATCAATTTTTTCAAGAAATTTTCCTACTCTTGTTCTCTTGACATTTTTACTCTCATTTAATTTTCCTCCTTCCCCTCCTAAAACTTTTAAATCACCCCATTGGCTGTAAGCTGTAATTTGATCTTTGCCATGAATATTTTTTTTTGAATAAATCATGCACGCATTAATTATTTTTGAATCAGAAATTACAATGGATTTGATTCTATAAATTCTTTCGAGTTTGTTGCTTTTATTTTCATCAGTTTTTGGTCATGACACTTTACCGTGGGGTTTATCTAAATTACAATTCATGAAATATTGTACAAAATTCTGCATCCAATTTTTGATTCTTTAACATGTTTTTAAATTACAATAAAAGACGCTAAAGTCTTCTTCCGTTCACAAGAACAAACAAACAGAAAATCGTTTGGAAAAATCGCGGTCCAGAAAAAGAAAATGGGAATTGAGGTCAAAGGTCAAGGACGTTCCACATTTTTTTTATCTACTGAGAAGCATAAAATTAATGGTGATGGAGGAGACCATCAAAATATATTGTAGGAAATGTGCTGGAGCGAATGTGAAAGCGTTTGCAAATTTTACACCAAATGACCTCTGACCTCTAGCCACTGCTCTTAAGTGGGGTGACCTAGTTTTTAGCGCGACCCCTTCCAACCCCGTCAAAAAGGATTTAGACAGCGTAGAAAGGCTCCCAGTCCATCCATACAGCGGAATTACAATGACAATGACCCAAGAAAAACTCACTCCAAAGAAAAAGGATAGAAAAGGGGGAATTTTATGGTGAAGTTTAAGTAGACAGGTCAAGGATATCGAGGGCATTATGACCAAAATCCAAAAAAATGAGGGGAAAAATATCCGACTGTGACAGTCGTTGAAGTTGCAGTTGACCAGTCTGAGCTGCGCGTAAACGAGAAGTATAAATTCCAGCCGGGTTTTCGATTTCAAATGTCCACGAGTTTCGCTTGGAGCTCGAATTTGATCCTCCGTTACCAAGAGACTGTTGACCTCTGACGTGAGGATCTTCAACCAGTACTTTGAACTGGCGCAGTAGACAAGGATGTTAAAGAGAGAAAAATGAGCAGCAGAAATCATAATGAACCACAAATAAAATTCCACGACCACCCACGCTTTTCGCAAGATGAGAATGTAAAATTCTTCACTTTCACTTTGAAGTGGACCGTGAAGGGATTCGATCAAAATCTCAACCAAAGTAAAACTGGTCGGCACAAGATTCGGAGCAAAGAGGAATTTAATTGCAAAGACGAGCGGGAGATTGATTTGATCCGGCGTAAAAAATTTCATAATCAAAAGACAATCTTCACCATTATTCTTTTGATCCTCTTTTGCTGATCCTGACTCTGATTTTGATTTTAGTGCGTTCTGATGAAAGCTGGAATTTGTCAATCTTTCCGTCTACCATTAAAAAACAGAGACATGAGATTCACAAAGATTAAAAGGAACTTGAAAAAGAGTAAAAGTTTTTTTTTGTACCATTTCAAGAAAGCAGTTTAGGAAGCATCTCATCGAGTCCTTATTTTTAGCGACATTGAAAAATACCAAAAATATAAAAATGTTAGCAATGGTGACCCACGATGCCAAAATTCCAGGAATTACCGATGTATTTAAACGTTTTGACTGTCGGAATATTTCAACCGTCCTTAAAATCCCTCCAATCACCGCCGCAGCAATCAAAAATAAATTGAAAATTGAGATTTTCAACACCCCTGAATTCACATTCGTTAACTTTTTAGTCTTTGGATTGAACTCAAATGGAAACATTTTGAGTTTTGAGAACAGTACGAAATGCACGTAAAACAACTTTAATGATTTGGGCCCAATCATTTTGATTTTTTACAGATTTTTTCTGTCCACTCTAGAGTTTCTTTTAGTTGTGCGTATGACAGAATGACATGAAAAAGTAAAAAATTAAACTGACTTGTGAGTTAGCTCAGCTCAGTTCTCCGTTGACTGGACTTGTGACGTGTGATATAGATGGTTTTGTACCTCAAATAAATATGGCTAGCAATGTACATTGTACAATGAACAGTATAGAATGCACCATGAATGAGAATATCGGCAATTATTTGTAGTATTGACGTTTAAGTAATTGACTTTGGCATTCAGTAGATATTTGTCATACTAAAAATCATCAATAATAATTGTAATCATTAATCCATGTAATTCATTTTCGTCATCGTCATGGTCATTGGTGCATCATGAATGTTCAATGTTCAATACTCAATACTCAGGTCCACGTGCGAGCAGAAGCAAGTCTATAACTTTTATTGTGGCGTGTAGTGTACTGTCGTAAAATCAATATGACGGTATCTGCAATTTGCACTGTATTAAGTAATTGTCTCGATTCTGTGCGGAAAAATAGAATGAAGAAATATGCAGTTAATGTATATGCATATTTGCTCCAATAATTATTAAATAAATGCCCATGAATAATTAGACTCTATAAAATTTATCAATGAGCCCTCTTGTGTGTAAGCTTGATGATTCATGAATGACGAAAAAAGTTTATCTTTTCCATTTTCTCTATAAAATTCGAGACTGATGGCGTCAATCCCAATTCAAAATTCCCAAAGCAAATGTAAATGGAAATGAAAACGTTTGACAAGTCACGATAAATTTACTTTTGCAAATCAATGTACCAAATTCGAATTCAAATTCTAGTTAATTTCATAATAAAGATTGTATTTCTGATACAAAAGGAGAAATGAGCGAAAGTTGCGTGCCTGCTTAATCTTTTCTGTGTCACAAGTTTTTGAGGAGGATATGAAAATGTATCAGACGATCAAATATTTCTAGAATTCAGTAGAATATTAAGTTTTACATGAGCGGAATTCACAAGTTTTGACAGTTTGTTGTGGAAATTGATCTTGTGCAAAGATCGTTATCATGTGAATTCTCAATGCTAGAAGATGAAAGCTCCTGAAAAGGGAATAAATATCTGAATGGCGTCAAACTTGCACAAAATTTCTGAGCATTTTAAATTCCGTATTTTCATATGCTTCATGTTCCCTTCACTGTTTTATCTACTGAGAAGCATGAAATTAATCGTGATGGAAGACACCATTAAAATATATTGTAGGAAATGTTCTGGAGCGAATGTGAACGCGTTTGCAAATTTCACCCCGAATGACCTCTGACCTCTAGTCACAGCCTTCAAGTGGGGTGACCTTGTTTTTAGTGCGACTCCTTCCAAACTGGTGAGAAATGACGTGGACAGCGTAGAAAGGCTCCCGGTCCATCGATAAAGAGGAAATACAATGACAGTGAGCCAAAAAATAGTCAGTCCAAAGAAAAGGGATAGAAAACCGGGGATCTGATCATGAAGTTTAAGGAGACAGGCCAAGGCTATCGAGGGCAACATGACCAGCATCCAAAAAAACGAGGGGAAAAATATTCGACTGTGACAGTCGTTGAAATTACAGTTGACCAATCTGAGCTGCGAGTTGACGAAAAGTAACAACTCGACCCGGGTATTTGAATGTCCCAAAATTTGATTCTCCGTTTCCAAGAGACTGTTGATCTCCAACACTAGCATCTTTAGCCAGTATTTTGAACTGGAGCAGTACAAAAGGATGTTGAAGAGAGAAAAATGAGAACCCGAAACCAAAATAAACCAGAAATAAAATTCCACGACCACCCACGACTTTTTTAAGATGAACATGTAAAATTCTTCACTTTCGCTTTGGAATGAATCTTGTAGGGATTTGATCAAAATCTCAACCAAAGTAAAAGTGGTGGGTACCAGCTCCGGAGCAAATAGGTATTTAATTGCAAACAAGAGTGGAGAATTCAATTGATTCGGTAATAAAATTTTCATAATCAAAAGACAATCTTCACCATCATTATTATTCTTTTGATTTTGCTGATTTTGTTGATCCAATTTCATTGATCCTGATTCTGATTTTAATTTTAATGGTAGTGCCTTTTGATGGAAACTGGAATTTCTTAATCTTTCCGTCTATCATGAAAAAAAAACACTTGTCATGTTGCCCGAAAGATTAAAATGATTTTGCCGTAAAAATAAATAAAATTTATTTTGTTCTTTAGTTAATACAATTAATGTTTTGTTTTGTACCATTTCTATAAAGCAGTTGACGAAGCATCTCGTCGAGTCTTTATTTTTAGAGATGTTGAAAAATATGAAAAATGTATAAATGTAAACAATGGTCACCCACAATGCCAAAATTGCAGGAATTATGGATGTATTTAAAGTTTTTGACTGCCGGAAAATTTCAACCGTCTTTAAAATCCCTCCAATCACCGCCATCGCGGTTAAACATAGATTAAAACGTGAAATTTTCAACACCCCGGAATTTGTTTCTGTCAATTGTTTAGTTTTTTGATTGAAGTCAAATGGAAAAATTTTGAGTTTTGAGAACAATTGGAAATTCAAATAAAACAACTTTAATGATTTGGCTCCAATCATTTTGATTGTTCACTCATTGTTTCTGTCCACTTTAGAGTTTTGATACGTTAGACTTAGGATAGAATGGAAGAACAAGGTAAAAATATCAACTGTCTTTTGTTGAGTCAGTTCAGCTCAGCTCAG
>JAQGBI010001385.1:0-10385 GCA_034698325.1 Sminthurinus elegans
CACTAACGAAATCCCTCCGAGTGAAATTGTGAACAACATACAAACTGCTGCTTCCATCTTCCAGATTGAAAATTTGCGACCTGCTGTCCAAAAGATTGAGGCGGGAGGAGCCGGTCCTTTGATTTGAAATCACCCACAGACAACTTGACTTCAAAGGATTTGCGGTGTAAAACAAGTCGGCGTTGTCTTCTAAACTAACATTTCCTCCGCATTCGAGTTCTACAATTAAATTCAAAATTCAAATTTCAAAAGTCTGGAGTTGAAATTTAACCACTAGATGGTGCAACAAATAAGTTCAAATTTTACCGCCAAAGAAATATTTACACAGACGGAATCACGGAGAATCACAATAGTCAGCTTTGCTCCCTAATGTTTAATTAAGTAATAAAAAAAATATAAAGGACCTTTTGTGGCAACTTTTCTTCTTGGGTGGTCCTCATAATAAGAAAATCTAATTCCCCTCCTTTTAACAGCTGGACTGCCCGTACTCATGAAAACAAGAAGGATTTCATCCCTCCCACCCTCAACTGCTTGATTCATCCTGCCTCTTGAGTTGCTCAATCTGAAAATTGCCGATACAAATAAATGGAGTTGAAACTGGATGCGCGAATATTCTAGCGTGCAATATTTAAAAATAATCACTACGAAAAGCCACTACATTTTTGTGTTCTTACCTGAAGAGAGATTTTGGTTGTTGTCCGATGGAAATGATGTCAAACCAATCTCGATTGGGTTCCATCCCTCCGATCAAGACATTGAGTTTAATCCTCCCGCCTCTTTCCACAGGGGTCAAAATAAAGAAAACTCGTTCGTTCACCCCGTAAAATCCGTTGCCCGGTGGATAAGAATAATTTTGACGTGTTGGTGTTGGAGTTAAATCCATTCTTGTAAACTTCAAAGGATTTTCCTCTTTGTTAGCGCCAACATTTTTCAGTCTCAGGTGAAATCCAGAATCTCGAATTCCCGCGGGCCCACGAAAAATCAAAGTGATGAATAAATCCGTTATGTTGATCTTTTGGCCAATTTGTGTTCTGTCAAAAGTCAAAAGTGGAAATTCAAAACTCAAAACTACATTTTAATCCGATCCGAGTAATTTAATTTTGAGAGACGTTAAAAACTAAATTAAAATTGAACTAAAAAATGTGGATTTTTAGTTTAAATTCCAATTGAGCCAATTCGAAGTACAAATGCCTCTAAAAAATTTTTTTGATTTAAAACATGTGTTTTAAATGGGTTAATTTCCATGGAAACTTTGGAGGCATATGTACTTCCAATGGGCTCAATTATAGTCATCTTTTTACTTTACATTGATTCGTGATTGAAATTCTCAAGTGTAAAATTGTGGAGGGCGATCAACTGGTTTTGCTCCGGATCAAAAACTGCATTGCTGTTGTTGAGGAGTGTGAGCTGAATGTGATCATTCTTTCGATTGAAAATGGTCCAAACACACTGAGACATTTTGCCTGGCTCCGAACCCTCCACACGATAAATTATGTTGTGCTCATCAAATAGTTGAACTTTCCCGCCGCAGCCTCCTGCAAAAACATGATTATAAAACAGAAAGAGAGACTTTTAATGCTGCATAAAATAAATTGAGCAGAGTTGATAAAATTTTAAAGGAGCTGTAAAATTAAAGGCGTACGTATTTTTGTCTGTCTTCATCTTCAGTTGCTTTGCTTTTGCATCCCTTTTCATCGGATCCATCGTCACAGTCAAATTCTTCATCGCATCTCCAATCCTCCTCAATTTCCTGGCCGTTGAAGCACTTGAATTTATTTACTGTATTTGTATTTCTCTTCCAGTTGCGGTTGATCCATTCAAAATAAGAGCTCACTTTTGTGAATCCACTTGGTTTGCTCAGATCTTCACATTCTTTTGGTCCAAAGAACGTGAGTCCGACGAGGAGGTCTCTTTTGGAGCCATCCGGAAACTCATAGTTTTTCAACACTAGTGGACCACCTGCATCGCCTTCACAAATATTTGAAATCCCAGTGCGGGTACAAATCATACTCTCTTTGAAAAAAGGGAGCATTTCTTGACATCTTTCCAAAGGGAGAAGTGGCATCTCCATGACATTTAGATCATTTGAGAGGATGTTTGAATTATCAAAATAGCCCCATCCAGTGGCCGTCCCATTAAAATCTAGAGGGAAAATCAAGTATCGTGAATTGTGAGTTATTCTCTATTTGTATTTGCGTTTACATTTCATGTGACTAATTATTTAAAGTTTAAAAGGTCACCTGAAAGAACGGGCTCATCAGGAGAGGAAATCCAAACGGGGCGCACATCCTCATTCAAGACGAAAGAGCCATCCACAGTCAACAGGGCAACGTCATGACCTCTAAAAACTTGATTTGACCTCCATTGGGCGTGCAGGGTGTAATTCAACACGTTGAGAATCTGCTGGGTTGTGTTTATTTCATTGCGTGTTCTCATTCCCGCCACAAGTCTGTACTTGGATATCCTTATTTTGTCGTCAAAGCAGTGAGCTACAGTAAGTGCTGTCCTCTCGTCCAGCAACACTGCTCCACAAATGTGCCACCACTTTCCTCCACGACGCTCTTGAAGACTGAGTTGATATGGGAATGACTCGTGATTAAAATTAACTCTCACACCACCAAATGGAGGTCCCCCTGGGGATTCAAATTTAAATTTAAATTCAAATTCACATGTAATTCAAAAACAAAAGGAAAAGAAAAAGAAAAACATTTTGAGCATTGCTCAAAATCTGAAAACAGGATTCGGCTGGAATTTCCGGCCGAATTTTCGCTCAATTTTTGGCCGAAAAAGACAAAAAGAAAAAGATTTCTATCAGAATTCTGACGAATTTGTTTAATTTCGCCTGGATTTTTCAGGCTGACGGCCGAATTCGGGCGAATAAGCTGATTTTTTCAGCCGAATATTGGGCCAGAATTCGGGGGCTAGAAAACCCAACCGAATTCGGCGTGGAATTTTGATGCGGGTTGCGCTTTCATCTTGTATCAATTTTCGTGTAGATTTTAAGCTATAATTTTATGCCATGATTCATGCTACTACAGATTGTAGATATTTTAGATATTACCAAAGTCTGTGAAGTCATCGAGTGCTACTTCTAAGCAGGAAACAGGACCATCAGAACATCAAACAAAAGGAAGAAAAAATTGATCAGTATCAAGTCAAGTAGCAAAACATCATTTTTTCATATCCAAAAGATATTATTATTCTAAGGGAAAGAGGAAAACAAACCTTCCTCCTCCTGGTCATCATCTTTAAGGTAAATTCCGTGTAAATAGCGATTGATGTTGATGTACACGGGACCATCGGAGAATAGGACGCCGCAGAGGACCTCATAAGCTTCACTTTCCACTTCAAAATCTTGTGACAGCAGCCGACAGAATAATCCGGAACCGGGGAGCGGAGCTGGACACACAAGTCCGTTTCTGGATCTAGAAGGAGTGTCTGGGATGCAACCGGGAGGAAAAATATTATTGCTCAGAGAATCAGCATCAGCATCATCATTTCTCGGGCAGTTTGAAAGGTCTGTTTCTTGTAAAAATGCTTCCGTTGGCAAGCTTTTCTCCACATTTGACCTGTACGGCTGAAAAACTGGGGGAAGAGGGAAAGTCATTAATTCAATATTTAACTCGATAAGTTTTGGGAATTATGAAATTGGGACTTACTTTGTGCATATTTATCAGTTGATTTTAAAAGCTTGGCTTTGTTGACGCTTTGACTCCATTTCAAATTCTGGTCCAGAATTATGATGACGAGTTGATGGTCACTTTTGAAAGTGTTGTTGGGACCCACAGCTCGAATTGGGTAGAAAGCGTCAACATATCTCGTCTCTCTTCCTCCTTTTCCATCCTCGTCATCTTCAGCTTCATCTTTATTTTTTCCAAGTCCAATTTGAGGTTGAGTTTGAACGCTCAATTTTATCATGGATTTGTTGGCCAGGCAACTCGCAAGGGTCAAAATTAAATAGGAGGAGAGAATTGTGCCAGTACAAATCGGAGTGGGCTGGAAATCGTACAGAATTTCCACTTGATGTGAAAGCAAAACTTGGGCTTCCACAGCCATTTTTTTCTTTGGTTGTGCGTCCAATGTTCAATTTTCAATGTTTAATCTCGAGTCAAATTTCAAAGATCAAAATCCAAAATAGAGTGTTCACAACTCAAAACTCAGAACTTGGGGATTTAAATGAAATACGGACGAAAACTTGAGAATAAAAATTATGAATGTAAGAAATAAATTAATTAATCAATCAATCTTTCTCTGGGCTCTTTCTTAAAGGACACGGACTAACAATAAAAACACAGTTTCAAAATTCTCAATAATTCTAAACAGACGTCCTTTAGCATCTGCACTTTTAACTGGCCTAGACTAGATTACAGACGCGTCTCGGACGATACTTGAGGATTGAAAAGTCATACGTGTCATTTTATTGTACGGCGGGTTTAGTATGCATATTCATGGTGTTCAATGTTTCAATGGAACCTTTTGCTCTCTCTCTCTGTCTCTCTCTCGTCAATCCTGACGTGTTTGTATTCGTATTTTTTGTCGCAATTTTTTAGGAAATCTGAATCACGAGTCTAAATGCAAATATGAATCCTGTCCAATTCCACAGAATTTCTAAACTTTAACTTTGATTTATTGGACTGTCAAGTTTTTTATCCATTTGGAAGAGATGGCCAGTGCCGGTTTTAAGCAGAAACCGCCGAGGCAAGCACTCAGGGTGCGGACGAAACGCGGCTCAAAATTGACCAAAAAGGGCTCAAATTTGACCAAAAAGGGCTCAAAGTTGACCAAAAAGGGCCAAAAAATCGACAGAAAAGGGCGAAAAAGTTTGGACAAGGGGTCACAAAATCGACGGAAAATGGTAAAAGCTAAAAAAAGGGGGACATAAAATTAACATAAGGGTGAAAAAGTTAAATTTAGGGGCACAAAATTGACAGCAAAGGGCTTTAAATTCGGGAACAAGGGCACGCAGTTGAATGGCAGAGTGTCATATTGAAGAAGCTAGGGGCCACTTTTTTTGCTTCGAGGTTGCCTGGGGCTCCAAAGTCCCAAAACCGCCACTGACGATGAGGATAAAGTATTTATCAATAAATAACCACTACATGCACCATGTACCATGTACAAATTACACATTGCAAATACAAATGTGTTGCGTAGTTTGTAGGAGAGATTGAAATGGGAGCAGAAAGAAATGTGTAGTAGGATTTCAATGGTAAATGGTAAATAAATTGTAGATAGACAAGAATTGAAAAAAGGGAGTGGGATTATCGAGAAAAATAAAAAAGCCCATACAGATCTTCAACTTAAATCTTTAACTTGTGAATCCAGACTCAAGACTCGTAATCAACTCTCAATTCTCAACCTTTGCTTTGCTTCCATTAGAAAAACATAATGTCTTTTCATTCAGTTTATTTTATTCTTCTCTTTTCCCCTCGGTCATGCAATGACTCATTGTCAGCAGTAAAACATGCACTTTGTTCTGTTTTATGCATTTCTTATTTCATGTTGTTGGATTTATTTACATGTATTTTTTGATTTTATACAACCAAAATTAAAAAAGAAAGGTAAATAATTTCCTGGTATCCGTACGAAACTTTTCTTGCTTACTATACCCAACTTTATGCACTTTATGTTTCATCAAAAACATTTTTGCCAGCGTTCTACAAAAATAATTGCCATGGTGACATAAATCAAGAAAAAAAAAGCTTTACGTACATGAAATTTGTTCACATGGATTTTGCACTACTTATTTGTTCATGTTATGTAAAGTAAATATACGCGAAAATGAAATTCAATGACGAAATATATTTATCCTTGAAGGAAGAATTTCAGATTTTGTTGTACTGCCTTTTGTCTCCTGTTTGTATTGTTTGTTTATACTTTAAATTGGTGTAGACCCTAGGCTCGGTCTACTGACCAGGGCTAAGCCATGTTTTAAACCCAAAAATATTTACTATTTGCAAAACTATCCAAGTTGAGCGTGTAACAGAATTCATTATTCATTAAAATATACAAGCCATGAGAAATAAGAATGTCCAAGGAATACCTCACGCATTATGCAATTACAGATACGGAAATTTACCAAAAGTACACATGTTGCTTTTGATTTATTGGCCGATAAAAATCATGGTTTTTAATTTTCAGTACACGGATGGCTAATTTTATGACCATTCAAAGGACAACTTCTACAGTTTTTTCTACCCCTTGTATTTTTAATGCTTATTGACAATCCATACTTCTTATGACCGAAAACTGATTTTTTTTTACATTTTCTTTCCATAAATTTAGTTTTACAAATATGAAAAATGAACCCGAAACGTCGTTCGAAAAATGCGTGTATAAATTTATGTATATAAAACGCAAATAAAATAAAATATTGATTGTATCTGTTAACTGCAAGTGGCTTGAAATCCTGAAAACCGCACGTCCACTTCAAATTTTATATGACTAATGAATTCAATTATAGTGCAATGATTTTTACTAACATGTTATTTAGGGAACAAAACACACATAGGATTTTGACATAAAGTAAAAAAGGAGATTATTTCTATATATATATTACGAGTTTGAAATTTTAAATTGCTGTCTTCAATCATGTAGCTACATGCTTCATGAAATCTGGAGATTCTATACTTTCAAAAGCGTAAACCCGAGAATCGGTGCAAAAACCGTGGTTCTCTCCATAATAAGTCGAAGTATGAAGAGCAAACTTGGGAAGCTGTGCAGAAATCTAAGTAAGATAAAGAATGCCGTTAGCGCTGCATAAAAAATTACAATTGAAGATATGAATTTTCTCATTTTAATTGTTTGGCAGTTGTGCTGAAAAATTGATGTTAAACACTGCAAATTGTAACAAGTTTCATGCTTACCCGTTGGGAACAACGTTGAATTGGAATGGTAGTTGTCCATTTTTCATCTTTGTACGTGTAAGTCCCACTTAAAGTCACCTCGCAATCTGAGAGAAAGAGGCTAGTCGTTAACTGAAAATAATAAGCTGGAAAGAAAAACAACCATGTAAGGACTAATAATTGCCAACAGCTACAAATTGTAAGTGCAGGTTTTTATAGTATAGTGAAATGAAGTTTTTTTAACTCTAAAATTTTTAGTAAAGACTTAGGGTCGGCGTATCAAGCACGTAATTTTTATATACAAACCAGTACCTTGTGGGGGTGCATGTACTTCCACAGTCAAAGTCGAGTCAACTTTAAGTTCTTCCCCTTTAGTTTCCACAGGCTCCGTACAATGCATTTCATTTGTGCCTCGTTGCTCGCATTCACGACCATTCAAAAAGGCTTTGTATACAAATTGATCGCCTGTGAAAGTTTATAAATAATTTAATTTCATATTTTTTTACGAAATATGGCAAGTGGCTCCGTTTTACCTCAAGAAAACATTTCAGGATTTCAATATTTCATAATAATGAGGTTAAAACTTCGTCGTGTTTGTAATTTGAGAACTAATGATTTGGATAATTAACTTACTCTTGAAGTCATCACATCTTCTCACTTCACTACGATCTGGAGAAGCTACAAATGCACAAGCAAAAGCCAAAATGCAAATAAGAAATAGAGTTGCTGAGCTGAAGTGCTGGAGCTGCATAATGAACGGTTGTTAGTAAAATTGAAGTTAATGGCACACAAAAACTAAGAAAGGAATTTTCACAATGCAAAGTTTTTACTATTTTGCAGGGAAAGAGAGAAAATCAATCACTTTGAGGAAAGTTAAAATAGAATGAATACCTTGAGAGGAAGCTACTAGCTTTTATACTGGACAAACCAGTGTGTTGAAGCTCTGTTGGTAATTTCTGTATTTCAATATATGAATTTATGACGACAAGAGAAGCCAAAGTTGTTGCTAAATAGTCACTATTTGGCCATAATTCAACGAAATATTTGATAGAAAATGTAATATTTATCCAAATGTCTGCCTTTTTTATCATGAGTGGATTGCACATCAAGTCTAATGATGTAGTCTGTTGGTCGGTTCGTTGCAATGTTTATATTGTTTATATCAATAGATTACTCGGTCTGTATTTCACTTGTCTAATTTCCAGACACTGATTAAAAAAGCTACCCCAAGTTCTTTGTTTGTTGTTATTTGTAATGTAGTGTAGAAATTCGATTTGTAATCATTCTTGTGTCCATCATATAGACAAAGTAAATAAACACGAAACTTGACATTTTTCTCAGTCAAACCAGACGTTCAGCGTAGATCCGTAGAATAGAGTTTCCAAATTCGTTGCTCTGTACAAATGTCACGATACGAGATAAGCACAAAAACACAAACCCTTTCATTTAGCATGTTTTTTCCATTCACACGCGTGGAAAACTCAATACAGATTACAGATAAATACTCGCAATGAGTTTGTAGTCTGTATTGACATGCACACATGGTTACACAAGTCAACACAGACAACATTCAAAATACCTTTTATCTTTTATTTGTACATTTGTCTGTAAAGGTGGATAAAAATGCAAATTTCAGAAATATATTTGACACGTATAAATAAATGAAGCAAAGTAGTCTGGCGGGAAGAAGCTGTACACAACTATTATTATTAATTATGTACATTTCCCAATTAGAAATTTCGTCAAATGATAAACACGTTGATCTTTATTCAAACTTTCTGTCCATAAAAACCAAAAATTAGCCTTACAAACATGCAAAAATGAAAATGAAAACTCAAATACAAAATTCATGCATAAATCTATTTATTAAAGGTAAACGAAATAAACTATTATTTTATCCGTTGACTCGAATCGGCTTAAAATCCTTGAAGCCGCCCATCCAATCCGGAAGTGCGGATTTTGGGAAGGTTTTCAACAAGGTTGGTTTCCAACTAGCTGGATTTGTCCCAAAAAGAGTGACTCTGCTCGCGAGACTTCCGATCAAAGGAGATCCGACGGAGTACAAAGTGCTTGCCAAATAGTTGGAATTTATTACAAACACTTTCTTCATCTTTTGACCCTTTGACTCCAGAGAAAATACAGTTCGAGCCAAGTTCAAGTAGGTTGTCACAGCTAAAAAAATCCAATAAACCGCTCATTATAAAACTTGCACAGCTGAAATTCCAAAGAACCGCCAGTAACTATTATGCTGTATTTTGTATTTATTTACTTTGAGGATAAACAAACTGCCGATTGGAGAATTCGTCCATGTCAACAATTGCGTTGTACTCGAGATTCTCACACTCGCCATGTTCAGTTTGATTACGTCCCGTCACTTCCTTGTTTCGCTCCCGCTCCCCACTTGTGTAAAACGTGGTCAACATTTGACGGATGTATTTTTGGACTTGCTCATAACCAAATGTTTCAATTGTAGCTCGTGTGTCCCATTTTCCAATCTCGGCAATCCAAACTACAGGGAAAAAAATATGCAGTGGTGAAAAACAGAGTTTTTTCATGTGCTTAAAAATGTTGAAAAAACTAATTTTTTGACTGTATTTAATTTACGTGGACATCCGTCGTCATCGAAACCGGATAAAAAATAGGGCTGTAAAAAATCACATTCACATTTCAAAAGTTTAGCATTTTCCGTGATTGTAAAGTTGACAAAGTGAACAGAAGATGAAATGACGAACAAAATTCTTATAGATTCAAAAACGTACCAGACTTTTTTTTAAATCGTACGGCGGTTGCCAATTTAAAATTTCCTGCCAAAAATAAAAAAAACTGTGGTAAAAATCTTTATTTGAGCATCGACAAAAAATTGTCAAACTTTATGGATAAAATTGTTACTTTTTTTCTGTAAATTGTAAATTCTGTTGGTTTTACATCAAATTCTTCCGAGCGTTTTGTTATAAGATTGTCAACTTCCCTCGAACTCGAACTGGCACTAGGATTTTCACCACTTGATAATTTTAATCCAATGGAAAGAAAAAGAAAAAAACGCAGCTCACTTTTTGTACTAAAAAAGCTCATTTTATATGTAGAAAATGCACAACCAGAAATTTCAATGAAATTTTCTTTTTACTATGAAAAATTGACAATTTAGGCGTGTCAAAATTGTGAAGGATAAACCACAAACGAAGAAAGAATGATTGATAAAAATAAAATAAAATTCATGCCCAAACTTTTAGCTTAGGTCAGGAAAAGAGTGGAGTAGAAATCTTAATAAGCAAAGTTATTATTTTCCTTTACAATTAGTAATGCTGTTGTAATAAAAAACTAGTTTTTTCCCAACTTTGAATAATTATGTAAACTACTTGTTTTCTGCTCTGAAAAAAATGTGTGCTAAAGGCTGCAGCAGGAAAACTACAATAAATACATGCAAAGTAATAAATGTGAGAATTGTTGTGGTGGAAAATTCACAGCATAATTATTAAAGTGCGAATTGGATTATTCATGATTGACATGAACAATGAACAACAAGGTTAATCTACAATAAAAACC